>CAJNOQ010004100.1:0-18356 GCA_905250885.1 Didymodactylos carnosus | reverse complement strand
TAGAAAAACAGGACAGTGAATACATATAACAAAAGAACAGAAAGGGAAAATAACCATCGAGTGAAGAGAACATGTATATTTGAAAGATGACCATTGCTGATATAAATTTGGTTTATACTTCCTAACAAACCTCCATCTTAACCAAATTATCGCGACTCTAAATGAACTTTATGTTTTTCTTTACGTTGATAACACAATAATCGATTACGTTCCCCAACTACTTTTAATAAAGTTTCATACTTTTGTATTTCCCACTACAAAAAACATCTTCTAACAAGGGAAGGTCTTTATATGCTCAACTCCATTTTTAATGATATTATACCAGTTAATAGAGAAAAGTGAGCTGATAAAAATCTTTGAAGGATTTGGACCCATATTACAAAGTTTTGAATTGTTTTTGTTCTAAAGGAACACTGTGTGCAATAACAGTAAAATTCTGTAACCCAGTCAAAACAAAGAATTAAGAGCTAAAATTTTCTTTTCTACGTATGCTGTAGTCCATTAATCTTACAGAAAATTTGCGCATTATATGTTTCTAAATTCGTTAGTTATTGATATTTTCTTTTTGAAGGAAGACAATGGTTTTTCAAATGACACAATTTTCAATGATAACATTTCTTCTTTATTAGAAGCGGTATTGTGTGTATTTTATCCTACTGAAGACGTTCTGTTACAGGAAGAAAACAAAGAGCGTAACTGGTTTTGTTACGTGCGTGTTTTCCTGTTTGTGAGACGAGATAAAGGGACCGAAAAGAGATCTGATGACTTGTCTGAAATCTGAAACACAAGCACTGACTATCACCCTCTGGTGTGAAGTTTGTGGAAATTTTCACAATTTTTGCTCCAGAAGGGCAACTCTGACAAGCTTTTGCAAGAAGTAATATAGGCCCAAACCCTGTTAGGGGTTTTATCAGCTCACTTTCCACTATTAACTGGCATAATAGCATTAAAAACGGATTGGACATCCGAAAACCTCAAAAGAGATAAATAATAAAAGTTCAAAAAATATTTTCATCCGGACTTAGCCAGATATGATTACACAAAGGCTGCTTCGACCACATTCATTGCCAGATAAAAAATCAATATGTTCTTGTTAGCTATGAGTGACAATATCATTTGTATTAACGAGTAATATCAAACCAAAAAAAATCAAAAAAGGTCGTAAAATACGGAAGAAAAGCGATTTTCCAGTCGAAAATTTTGCTTATGCTATAACTCCGTCAAATCAAGCTTAAATCTTTACCAGAGCTGTCTTGCTGTGAGTACTATCTATGCTAAAAATTTGAACTTGTTTGAGATAAGCGTTCTCCAGAAATAGTTTATTCTTTAGACATAGACAAAACGTCATCGGCCACGTTTTTGACAAGAGGCGCCTAGTGTTTTCCATCATTTCCCCAAAAAAACGGTTCATGGTAGTACTCTGGGCCTACTCCACGAAACCGTAGAGATCCTTTCAAACGGACCATCTTCGATTGCAAAAACCTCTTTGCAAAATGGCCGATGACGTTTTGTCTATGTCTAAAGAATAAACTATTTCTGGAGAACGCTTATCTCAAACAAGTTCAAATTTTTAGCATAGATAGTACTCATAGCAAGACAGCTCTGGTAAAGATTTAAGCTTGATTTGACGGAGTTATAGCATAAGCAAAATTTTCGACTGGAAAATCGCTTTTCTTCCGTATTTTACGACTTTTTTTGCAAGCGCTCTAGCGGTAAGGGAAAGCAATTTAAAAAAAATATCAAGAGACAAAAATGTTCAGGACACATTTCTCTATCTGCTCTGATAATTTGAGAAAAATCTGTGACAGTTCATTGAGCAACTTTGTTCGTCTCTATCGTGCGCTGCCTCCTAAGCACAGACTTAAGTGAGCAACTTAAGCAATTTTGTAATATGGCTCAGTTTATTCTCATTGAACTACTCTTTACTTTTGTGTAGTTATGTAATTTTGGAACGTAGATTGTTATGTCATGTTATTTTTTCTTATATCTTGTCTGAAAACGTTTTTCTCTGAAATTGTTTTCTTTGCTGAGAAATTTGGGAGGAAAAATGGAGTAATATTAATGATCATAACGTATAATTATAAAATGTATGTCAAAAACTGATTTGACTAAGAAACAGGAGGAACAGATACAGCGACATTACCGCGAACGACATTACCGCGAACGACGTTACCGCGAACGACATTATCGCGAATACAAAAAACGACATTACCGCGAATATAGAGAACGACATTACCGCGAAGACTTGTTTGTTGGAAAAGCCGAATACATGAAGCCGGTTTTGTATTTTGTACATCATGTTTTCAAACTTAACTGACGTTTTGTGGTGACTAGTCATTATCTGATACAGCCACAGATATCTAGCCATCACGATAATATGTTTTATGTGAAAATACTTTTCGAACTCACTCTCACAATGCCCTCTCCCCACCTCCCTCCACATGATATACAAAGTACAAAACCATGCTCATTTATTCTTCTTTTCCAATAAACGAGTCTTCGCGGTAACGTCGTTCACTGTAATGTCGTTTTTTGCATTCGCGGTAAAGTCGTTCGCGGTAATGTCGTGTTCTGTATTCTCGGTAATGTCGTGTCACGGGAGGAACAGTTTTGTCAAGTCGCCAACTAGTGTCTGATAGAACAAAATGACTTTGAAAGCACAGACTGTAGTATAATAGGGATCAATTGATATTTTTAGGCAAACAAGTTTACTCCTCCCTTTCATAAATGATATGTTTTGTGCATTCTTCAACTTAAACGTAGCACCATCTGTAGACAACTTTCTATCATATTGAGATACCAAAGACTTTCAAGAAATAAATCAGTATATTTCAGATTTCCTTCAGACAGATGTGCTTTTATATGCTTCTAGATATCTTGTTTAGATTAGATTATTTAAATTAGATTTCTTGTTTTTCTAATCGTATATCTCTATAAATGACAATTTACTGCCGTACACAGACACGCAAGAGAACGAATTCTTTTCGTTCTGTTTCTTTTTTTTTGTTGTATCAGAAATGAACGAGAAATGTGAGGCATGTGCAGAATAGAAAAGCAAAGAAGATATCTCATAGCACTACATGATATTTCATAGCATCTTTTTACAACTGCGGGGTAATTTTAGGATTCGATGAAAGTGTACGAGCAGAAGGAATGCGGAGAATTCGGTTAGAGCTTTTTTCACTGACTTACGACCTGATCGATCTGACTTTATGAGTCATCGCGTTGAAAAATAATTAATTAAAAAAGCAGAAATTGAAAACTCTTTAGGAAAAATATTGAAGAAATATAATAAATAAATTAAAACGTGCATTTAGAACCTAAAATATGCACTTACATAGAACGACAGATGGCACCCTTGTACGCAAAAAAATGATTTCTTTGTCAGGAGCAAAAAATGTGCTCAACTTAACAAATTAGAGAGAAAATCAAAACCTCCCAATTAAAATTGATTTCGATTAGAGAAGAGGGTATAAAAAAACAAACAAAATTCATTTAAAATTAAATCTGTTAAGTAACAATTAATAATTATAATAACTAAATTTTAAAGAAAACTCACCGTATCAATTGGAAATTGAAAATCATATTCTCTATTATGTCACCTCTTATTTTTCTTGGAAAAATGGTTGTAACCCCACCGAAATACACAACTTTTGTTGTCACAATTTTAAATTTTATTTTCGAATTCAACCCAAATTTTTCTGCCGATTCATCCCCATTTTAATTTATTCTAATTATTTATTATAGTAGTATTTTAATATGATATTAATTAACATATAATATTATATATTATAAATAAAATTTAATATATAATATTAGAATTAACTAATTACTAATAGTATCAGTATGGCTGTCGAAAGAAATATAGTGGAGCCACAAAAACTCACTTTTAAACAATTTGTATATATCTTTTCGTCAGCAACAATCACTGTTTTTGATTGAATTTTTGTATTAAGTAATGAGGATTCTGTCATCTGCAGACTGATTTTTGCACAATCGAGGCTACTTGGATCTTCGTCAATCGAAGGTAAAAAGGATACATGATGAATAGGCCATGACGGTCAACGAATGTACGATCCAAAGAATCCAGTAAGCATTGGAATATCACATTCAGCGCCAATAATCGAAACTACTTGACAGAGACTATAATTCAATAACTCATTCTCAAATCAATGATCTTCCGATAACATACTCCAATTTAATGATGGATTAGTAGAATTAGACGAACGAGGAACATCAATTTGCGGTAGCATTGTGGTTGTGCCGGTAAAAGTAGATAAGATGGATGGAGAAGATGCTCATATATTTTGGTCTGTAACAATGAACATGGATACTATAAAACATAGAAACGTATATTCAATTTAGTTAGAAAATGTTCTCGATATTTGACTGCTACTCCAATATCCATCTATACAATTATTAACGGCGAGCAAGTAATGTGATCACCATAATCTTTTCGCTCCTAATCAAAACTCTTTTGTAGTCGGAAAAATCGAACAAAAATGCAGAAGACAAATCTATTTGTTATCAATACCCATTGGAACTTTTGGAAATTAATTGAAACCAATTTAAAAAAATCTCATAATAAATTAGTTCGCATTAATTTTTTTCTGATTAAAAACTAATTTGAATTAATTAATTTATCAATTTAAATTAATCTGAATTAATTTAACTTGATAAATTCATGCGAACTGATTAAAGTTCAATTAATTTGAATTAATTTATCAAGTTAAATTAATTCAACTTAATTTTTAATCAGAAGAAAATTAATGCGAACTAATTTAATATGAGACTTTTTAAATTGGTTTGCATTAATTTCCAAAAGTTCCAATGGGTACTGTTATAAAGCTTGTCAGCGTAGACCTTAAGGTCTAAAAGTAAACTCCTGCTATAGCGAGCTGATAAATTATAGAAATATTTGTCTGTGAGAGTCAGGTATAGTTCGATGTTCTCGTAAGCTACCGTTAATCCTCCGTAAAGTGAGATATCCTAGTTTGTACCTAATATATCGATCACAAAAAAAGTTTTTCGTCCTCTCTCCAAGCTCCTCAGTGGAAAGAAATGAGCGTGATTTCGCAAGTTTCTGCGAAGAAATATTTTTTCGTTGGAAATTTCTATTTTTCAGTAATTCAGGGCGAGCTTTTTTTTCCGAACTATGCAAAATTTTTCTTCCCTCTAAAAATCTATTATTCTGTGGAAATTTTCATTCATGGTTCTGCGGGATATTTTTTCTGCAAGTCTTCTTTATTCTGTTTAGTTTTCTCGTTCTGGAAGACTATTGCAAAAGTTAGCTGAAATATCTCAAAATAGTTTGCTTACACCAGCAGAATAAGAATAAACTTCTTTATGTCCTTCCCGATCACGAAGGCATTGAGCAGTCTGGAACTAGTTTGACCGGTCGGTTAACTGTAGAGATGAGATGCATAACTAACGTTATAGTTTTCCATTCTCTTTCTATAAGATAAAATAAAAATTATTTTCTTTTCTGTTAAGTTATCCGTATATAGTAGTGTTTATATCAGAGTTCCGTATTGACTCCAGTCCAGTCCAGTCCATACGGAGCCCTGGTTTATATATAGTACTGTTGCATTTGGACGAAAGGAGAATGAATAACGAAACTTTCCCTTTCATTCATGTCATATATCTATTTTTTTGTCTCTCTATGCGTTAATTGTTTTCGTGAAAGTGTGAAAGGAACATGTAAAAAAGATGCCACAAACTCAAGTAGCCTGTTATCGAGTATAGCGTCTGTCTTTGCTATTACCTTCTTCTGCGAAAATCATGACTCATCCTTTCACATACTGAGTGAAATGTATCGACATATTTTAAAAGGATATGACATAAAACTTCCACTTTCATTCTTTCACGAATGTGAAACTGGTGAAAGAAAATATAATAGCACTACTCAATTTCGTCTCGTTTCGTAACCAAACGTTAGCCATGTATAGAACGAAAAGACGTTTACATCTTACGATTCTCATTAGGCACATATTCTTTCTTCTTATTTTTTAAGCTACCCGGTTAGCCGGGCACTCCAACCGCCCGGTTTATCTGTAGATTAATCTACTTCATAACTTCCCCGTATATAATGCATTTCATATCTGGAACTAACTGAACCGGTCGGTTAATTGCCCAGTTGGAGCTCGATCGATCGGTCGGTTAAGTGGGCGGTTAACCTAGCTGATAACCTCCCTGTGTTTAATCTATTTGATACCAGAAACTAGCTTAACCGATCGGTTAAGTGGGCGGTTGGAGCTAGATCAGATAGAGCTAGTTCGATCGGTCGGTTAAGCGGGCGGTTAACCTGGATCATAGCCTCCCCAACCGCCCGATCGTATGTTAAACTTTTTAAGGTGGCGCTAGCTTAACCGAGTCGAAAACCGTGTTATCTAGCTCCAACCGCCCGATTCTAGCTCCATTTTTTTTGCTGGAGCATTTTATCATCTGTTCATTATGTGCTATTTGGAAGACCTCCCACGGAACGAAAGTTCAGATCCGATTTCTGCGACCAGTTCCGCCTTGTATGATCTCTGCTAACTATTCCCTGAAGTCCGGAGTTATTTTGGACAAGGAATGAGTCAAATATAATTTATGGCGCTAACAGACGAAAGATATGTGTCTTCGGAAAATGTCTGTATCTCCCGTACCAAAGGAGACGAAGACCTGAGCCTTGCGTAGTTTTGAAGCGAAATGCTTTGACTATCGATTGGTATTATTTGAGATTGAATTTCATAATGTGGTTTGGAAACGGTAAGCTTTCGGATTTTGCCCCGAATGGTACACCATGGTAAACCTGATCCGGAGCCCTGATTTTTTCATACATTTAAGTCCTAAAATGTCTAATTCTAGAATCCGAAACACGCAGGTCTCTAGCTGTCTCCTGCTGAAAGTTATAAGCATTCTCGCTAGGGGTCTTCTTGTCTGCTAGACTCGGACCCAGAAACTTTGTATCTACGCCCTCAACACTAAAACAAATTATGTCACCCCATAGAGGCGAACCCGGTGAACAACGTTTCACGAACAAATTTGTTTCGGAATGTTTTTGTAAGAATAAGGGACTCGGTAAGAATTACTTTTGGCACTAGGTGCAAAATAGCTGGGAAAATCGATTTTTTCAATTTTTAAAAAATTCATCTCTCCGCCAAAACTTAACCAACCCGCGAGTTATTGCACACGTATACCCTTGAAGATGTCCTCTACAAACTGGCAAAGTTTGAGGGTATGTTAGGGGGGGTAACCCCCTTAAGTACAAGCACACTCGAACAGATGTATAAGTCATACATTTTGCCACTAAAGAATTATGCTGATGTTGTATATGTTCAAAACAAACTCCAACCGTAGTTAAATCCATTTCTAGTGTTCCAACTTATTTGGAGCTTATCTCGAAATTACAGTATGAAGCCGGACTAATAGTTAGTAATGCCATGCGCCTCAGTTCTCCAGAAAAGTCTTCAGGATTTCAGAGTGGCTTTCACTTGAACACCTTTTTGTTGCGCATAAAATTATATTGCTATTCAAGATTTTTAGAGGTTTAACGCTTAACCTAGGAACTGGTTCTAGAGCAAAGAGAAAGGCTGTCTCTACGCAGAGCTTAGTGTTTGAAAGGTAAAATCTCCTAGGATTACTACCGCCTTCAAAGCGTAGCTAAGTTTCAATGACTCAGGTCAGTTAGGGAAAAAGGACTCGTTTAGAAACCGGACACAAAATTCTACCTGTACAGATGCTTATCGAGTCGGACTCAGCCGCACGAAAGATTCACTTAAAGGGTACGTTTCAATACAGCGTTTTTCGAACTAACGAGTAAGCCGAAGGACTTATTTGTGGAAAATTGCGCTTCGGAGCTTCCCCTTTATCACTGACAAATTGTGGAAAGTAGTTTACAATAATTCTTTTTGTTTTGCATAGTCTAATAAGCAGTTATTATAGTCGTTTTAGTCCATCCGATCCTCCTACTTGATCTATTCTTACTATTTGTTACTTTTGATGGGAAATAAATGAAGTGATAGTAATATTTTAACAGTAGCTAAATTTATATGTTAACTCTTTCGTCTTTTCTTAATCGTAGTTATTTCGACGCTCTGAGAATTTTACTTTAATTATCAAAGAATATTAGATAAAACAACACATAAGTAGAGTTATTATACACAAACACAATAACATGATCTTTCATTCTTACGTGTATATATTAATTAAGAAAAACTAGCAAGAAGAGTGAAGAAGGAGAGAAAGCAAATTTTCTATTTCTTCTTTCGGCAAAAACGAAAAATTCTTCTTTTTATATTTGTACATCATGAATGAACGATGACATCACCTCGAACAGATTTGTAATTTAGAACGTAAAATTGCTTGGCTCAACCGATAGGATCAGACACCGTACTTCTCGATAAACCTTCTGAATATATACATATTGGTACCAAATATGTTGTTTAAATAAGAGAAGATTCATAAGATTTGATTATTAGTGACATTTTTATAAGTGACCTGTGCAAACTTTTTTGTTCCAAAAATTTATCAATGCAGTCCCACATTAGAAAGACTTGAAAAAACTAATAATGGTCCACTCAAAGTTTCAACCTGAGACCTACAACGTGCTATGGTATTCTTTTAATATGACATGACGAACTACTATAATGATAGTTATCAGGTCATTATATTATGATGATACCGATTTTGGACTTTTTAGTCAAATCATTTGAAACAATAACAAGTTATCTCAAACTCAAGTAATTTTAATTTTCTCTGATGATTCTCATGTTTAACATTTTGAATCATAATTTTGATTGCATCAACAATCCCAATTTACTTACAGGTGGTACGCACATATTTCAAAGATTCTTGTGCTCCTGCACATAGTTTTGTCAATAGTTTTAAATCTTTCTTTTGTTATCAATTTCCTTCAACTGACATTTTCTATATTCTTTTGTGTACATCATTCTTGCGCTTGAAATTTTATAATAGAGAAGTTTCGGGATCAGACTGTTCTCTTTACATTTTTTTTTGAAAACAAGAGAATTGTATAGAAGCAAGTGATAGTTAAAGTGGGCGGCCGAAAATTCACCTACGTCTTTCTTTTCTGTACACTTACTAGTGGCAATAGTTAGTTCATATGGCTGAAGATTCTATTATTTTCTTTTTCTTTACTGACTTATAGAGAGATATGGCTACTAATTTTAGTACGAAAATATAGATATTGAAAAAATAAAAATGAAACGAAGAGACTGAAGGAAACAAAATGACCTTAACAATTCAAACATATTTTCATAAACTCCTTTTCCTTTATGAATGTTCTTGAAAAGCTTTCTAGAAATACATATAACGGTACAGAAAGATCGTTTAAAATTAAAAATGCACAGTCTTATTATGCATACACAAGCTCTTCGATCTACCTTTTCTGTAAACGAACTTCACCGTTTTCTATTAACGTTACAATATCAGATAGTTGATGCAATGTTTCACCTCCCAATTCAACTGCATTGAATACTCATGACAGTGTAGAACCTAAACCGGCATCTAAGCACCAGACACCATTAGCTAGGTTTTCCTTAGAACAATGCGATCAAAGATAGATGTAATAGGTAGATAACTATTACACATAAAAAAAGCAGATCAGGTTTTCCTGAACATCCTACCGTTAATGTTATGAAGTAAAATTGTCGTATAAGAAATAGTTTTATTGATTGACGTATTCAACCTCGTGATACAGGGGTGATGCTTGATTATTAAGATAGAAAAAGAAAAATGAAGGAAGTTAAACGAAAAAATTAAATGAATAGTCTTTTACACACGCACATGTTCTTCGATCTATCCTTTCTCCAAACGAACTTCTCCCTTGTTCATTAACTTTGCCATATTAGAAAGTTGCTGCAATAATTCGCCGGTTAGTGGAACTGCATTAGGAGCTATATGACCGCAATAGATCCATTCACCTTCTAAATTTTTTTTCATTTTAATCTAGTTTGTATCAATTGCTTGATGAATTTTAGGCGCCCATTCACGAGCCTGTTGTACCGAGATGTAGTTTTGATCCGTCAGCAATCCATAGGCTCCAGCAATCTGGAAAGCTTCAACCAGATTGATTATTCCATTGACTGTAAGTCTATGGTCATACGAAAAAAAGTTGGTCAAACGAAAAAGTACAAAGTGTTTGCGTGTTTGTCCGTACAGAGGTGTGACGGACGTAAGCACACACAATGACGGACGTACATACATATAGTGACCAGTGAGTGTGACGGATGTACATACATATGGTCATGTGGCAGTGTGACGTCCGTCACACTGCCACATGACCATATGTATGTACGTCCGTCACACTGCCACATGACCATATGTATGTACGTCCGTCACACTGCCACATGACCATATGTATGTACATCCGTCACCGTGTGTGCTTACGTCCGTCACACCTCTGTACGGACAAACACGCAAACACTTTGTACTTTTTCGTTTGACCAACATTTTTTGCAATGATTCACCTCCCAATTCAACTGCATTGAATACTCATGACAGTGTAGAACCTAAACCGGCATCTAAGCACCAGACACCATTAGCGAGGTTTTCCTTAGAACAATGCGATCAAAGATAGATGTAATAGGTAGATAACTATTACACATAAAAAAAGCAGATCATGTTTTTCCTGAACATCCTACCGTTAATGTTATGAAGTAAAATTGTCGTATAAGAAATAGTTTTATTGATTGACGTTGATTGAAGTTTTATTCCACCTCGTGATACAGACGGATAGAAATAAAATTTTACTTTGCGGACTAATATTTTCAGCTTTTCAAGGTTCGGCAATCGATTACGAAGTCACTATCCTGATTTGATCATCACTTTTTCATTGTAAAATTCATTCTAAAAGTTTGTCTGTCGTTATGGATATCGTTTCTGATATTCGCCACAAGTTTTACTCAAATGCGCCAGGAACACCCGTTGTTGAAACATTTAATATAAATAACGTGAATCGTATCGATTCACGAGAAATTATTTAAAAGTTGCTCCCGTCTTCTAGGAGGGGAGTGAAGAACGCCGAAACTGCGATAAATGTGACTTATCTGGAGAAAAATGCATAAAAGTATATAGAATAGTGAATAGTGAATGTATGAGATCAACGAGTCGCACGTGTATAAGTTCAGGCATGGCATCGGATTTCTTGAGAGTCCCAGGATCAATATTTCTTTAGGTGTGGCAATACCGAAAATGAATGGAAACACAGGTAATCGACCACGCTAAATCTCGTGGCAACATTTGTTTTTCAAAACACTAGTGAACCTATACTAGGTGAAATAACCCATTTTTGCCTAGTTTTGAGTAAAACTAAAAAATTCATAATCCGGTCAAGATCCATCCAAACTACGTCAGAATATCAAGATGTACTCTATTTTACCTGCTGTATATGTTTTTTTACCTCAGAATAGTAGAAAAGATTGTTGTACTTCGGGAGATTTCTAGAAAACCTTTTAGAAAACCAAAGGATTTTTTATCGACTTTTATAGTTTGTATTGAGCTGCGTCATATAGAGCAGGTAAAATAGAGTACATCTTGATATTCTGACGTAGTTTGGATGGATCTTGACCGGATTATGAATTTTTTAGTTTTACTCAAAACTAGACAAAAATGGGAGTGTGTCAAAATCAAAGCCTTCTAAAGTTTGACGAAAGTTCGATCACTTCCCCTAGCTCAGGAACCTCGAAATGTACTTCTATACGTATATGGTGCTCTTTTGACGAAGGATGTGCGTTAGGTTTTGGGCTTCAATATTATAGGGGTTTTGGGTGATATTTTGGTGGGATTTATTGGTTCTGATGACATCGAAGAATTTGAGGGCTTTTGGCTCCACAATATGTCAACATTATTTGGCGTGTTTCACCGAAGTGTAACATTTCTGCTGGTGTATTGTATTTAACCAGTTCTCTGTTTAGATGGTGGTAATGATGATGAGGTGATATTTATGGAAGAGCGTTTTGGTGAGAAGAGTGGATGGAATGGAGAGGGTAAGCTAATTTCTCTCTTAAGTATTCAATATCACTTTATGTGTATTATTTTTCTGTTTAGTTTGTGGTAATGATGATGAGGTGATATTTATGGAAGAGCGTTTTGGTGAGAAGAGTGGATGGAACGGAGGTGGTAAGCTGGTTTCTCTCTTAAATAAAGCGCCGTTAATTGAAAAGCTCAGCACATTTCTTCTTTTGGTTTTTTTATACATCATTCGATAGTTGAGACCTGAGAAAATTTATTTTTTCTGAATCAGGAGTGAAAAAATCCGAATTCTGCCGGTAATTCTCTAGTTTTTCTATGAGAACTCACGTTTTATCCAATAAAAATATTATATTCGGTGTTAGCGTCGAAAACTGAGCAGAGAGGGTGATATTCCTCATCAGCTTGAGGAATTGTCCATCGAATGATGTATAAGAAAACCAAAGATAAAAATGAGCTCAACTTTTGAATTAGCGACGCTGTATGGAAGATCGGATTTCCTGTACCATTTTTCTGTTTAGATGGTGGTAGCATGAGTTAACGTTGATGGAGGAATAACGGACGTGTAAACGTATTTTATCGTGTTCTTTTTCGTTTTACTTTTATTTTTGATTGGTTACAGCTTTTTTATACTTGTTGCGCTGGTTGTTTTAAATAAATGAGTACTATAAAGAGTTGTTAAAGTTGCGATAGTTCGAACACGGCCAGTCCACGTAACGGTAGACTTTTATGTCAAACTTGAAGTGCGAATTCAGTTAAAAGTAACACTCCTACGTTATAGAGGATAGTGAATAACGTATAAAAATGCTTTTTTTCATATTCGTTCTGCATTCATTTTTTAGAGAAAAAGGTTTCTAAACAGATGGCGCTCAGAACAAGAAATGAACAGCGCACGCATAAGTTTTTTTATTTTTACTGGAGGCGAAAAGCCACTTGTTAATTCTTTTCGTTTGCGGCTCGGGTCGACAGCAGAACAAGTAAACGTATTTTTCACGTAAAAGAAATTATTTCTGTGCCTGGATAACTGAATCATCTGAATTTGTAAACGTGGTATTTTCAGGAAGTGATTCCGCCACGAAATTTCTCCACAGTTTTATTTTTGTTATACTAGTGATCTTTGCGGACGTTCAAGTTACCTTTCTAGAAAGAATTTTTCGAGCTCTATCTAATGCACTAATTTGTTTTGACTCAAATATCTTTTGTTAACATAACACAGTGTGGCAGAATCACACACGATTGACCAAGTTTGTTTTTACGAAAAAACCAAATTCTTTGTTTTATCATTTTTCACCCTTTTAGGTTTTTCTGAATTAATTAGATGCAGTTTAAATTGTTTTTCGCGCGTTTTCTTTACTTGCACACAACTAATCTCACATTTTCTTACTCGTATCCTACTCCCGCTGCGATTTATAATTCAGATAACTTTTATAGATCTTATCTTTGACGAGTATTCATGCCTTTGAGTGTCGCCGAAAGAAGTCGAAGATATCGGGAGCGTTTGAAACAAAAAGGTGACGATATAAAACGGAAAGCCAATGACTGTCGAAGGAAAAAAGTTAAACGAGCTTCATTACCGCCAGCCCAAGCGGCAAAATTTCTGGATAACCATAGAAAAGCTCAAAAACGATATCGACAAAGATTAAAAGCCAACAATAACAATCAAGTTCTGCCAAAGTCAGTGGAAATCACTGCGTACACTCATCATCATTTTACACAATCATATTTTTTTTTGTCATTTAGTTCTACATATTCAAAGCACACTTTGGGGAAAGCCGTAAATAAAGTACTACGTGCGTTGCCCAATGATCCTAGTCAACAGAAGCAAGTTCTTCAACATGCTGGTCAAACTCTTGGTTTGTTGCCAACGCCCAAAGCAAAAAGGACACAGTCGAATATACCCGCACGAGTAATTAAACAAATTGAATCTTTCTACAAGCAGGATTCAATATCATGGCAAGCTCCGGGAAAACGGGATTGTGTAACTGTGAAAGAAAATGGAGTTAAAGTCAAGCGTCAGAAACGACATTTGCTGTACAATATTCGCGAGGTTTATGAATTGTTTATGTTGGAATATCCAAGTAAGGAAACTGATAATTCTTTTGAAGTTCTCTGTGTGCACAATTTTAGATGTGGTAATTAGTCGATCATCATTCGCCAAATTACGGCCTAAATTTGTGTTGTACAAGAAAACGTTTGCCCATCGAGTGTGTATCTGTGTGATACATGAAAATATTAATCTGCTGTTGGAAAGTCTATCAAAACAGATCAATGGTTTTACTAGTAATTTGCGTGAATTTACATCGAAGATGGTGTGTGATGAATTGAATGAACTGTGTATGATGACGGAATGTGCTAGTTGTAAGAACTTTCAGCAACAGATTATGGCTAATATTATTGATGAAACGAAACAAATCAAATGGTATCAATGGACGAATAAAAGTGGTCGTGCTCAAAAAGAATTGTTCGAAGGTAGAAAAAGATTTTCCTTTGTTTCTAGCAACCGCTTACGTTTGTTGAATTTTTCAAGCGCTATTGACTATTAATAGTATAAATTTTAGCATGTTCCTAGGTCTTTCTTTTCATGAATGAAGAAACGATGAAATTTAAAACTTTTAATTTTAATTTAAAAATTCAAAATATGAGTCGGGGATCTGAATTTAGCTGTAAACCCTTGTCTAAATCGGATTATTGATAAACGTTCTCATGCTTCAGGCTTATTGCAGGAACTGTGGCTAATTGTGTTAAAGAACTGAAAAATAAAACGCCACCGTTTTTATGGCATGTTTTCATTAAACGTAAACAAAGTGAATATTTTGAACATATTAAAGAGAATGCTAGTGATCGAACGGTGGTGTGTCAGGTGGATTATGCTGAAAATTTCATCATGGATGATCAAAATCAAATTCAGTCAGCACATTGGACAAAAAAACAGCTGTCAATTTTCACAGCCTATGCATGGATGGGAGAGAGTGGTGGTGTTGGCTATTCGTTCGGTCTTGTGTCAAGTTATACAAAACACGCTAAATTCACAGTTGTTACTTGTTTAGAAATTCTAATTAATGAAATAACGGGCTTGATGCCGGATGTTGATGAAATAATTTTCTTTTCTGATGGGGCAGCAAGCCAATTTAAAAATCGATATTTATTACGTTATTTAACACATTTGAGGGACAAAACAGATCTTGATATTAGTTGGAATTATTTTGCATCATCACATAGTAAAGGTGTGGTAGACGGCATTGGCGGGACAATAAAGAGATTGGTTTGGACGGAGATTATGGCAGGAAAACGTTGTTCATCTGCTGATGAATTTGTTAACATTTGTCGCGAAAAAACTAAAACTATTATTGTTGGTCTTGTCAGACAAGGCCAATTTGATATCACGAAAATAACTCTTGAAAAATTCTTCGATGAAACCATTAATGTAAATGGTATGCAAAAAATTCATTCAGTTCACGTTTTACATAAAAATGTAATCGAACATGCTCGTTATTCAAAAAGAGCCAAATCATATGTGTTTCGGTTTTGAGAACAGTTGATAATAGTTCAGAGATATTTTATTCATGTGCTTTTTGTGGTTTTCTTTTATGACTGAGTAGAAAAACTAGGTTTACACTGTTTTATGTTATGGAAATACTAATTACATGTTTTAATTGAGATATCATTCACTTTAGGAACAAATAAAAAACTGAACATAAATGGTCATTTCGTGAAACGTGATTCCGCCACGACAGTCTTTTGTCACTGACTACGCACTCGAATTTTTATTAAATTTTCCTTCTTTCCTCAAGTTGCTTGCAAGATCTGCTACAAGTTTTTTGGCAAACATTTTCTCGTAGGTCATTCAGTTTTGCAGAATTTTTCACATCTTTGGACACAGCTAAAAGAGCTTGTCCATTTTTCGTGATTCCGCCACGACCTCTAATTTTTTAATAGAATTGAAGCTGCGTGACCAAACTGAACGATATTTTCAAGTATTATAGAGCACATGGCCGCATACATGTAGAAAAAATGCCGACTCTTCGTCTTCTAAAATGACCGAGAAAAATCAAATTTAAAATGAAAAAACGTGATTCCGCCACGATTGGACAGACCAAACAGTTCCTAGTACTAACATAGTTCCTTATATGCCTATACTCTTTAAACCAGGGATAGTTTCTCCCGCTCCTACTATTCCTATAGTAAGCAGGAATCCTATAGTTTCAATACAAGAATTTCGAAATGAATGCAATTTACATAAAGGAGGGAGGCGGATAAGCCCATTTTCCCTCCCTTAATATTACTGAAAAAGAATTACATATTCGGAATCAGCGTCAAATTCTGCATCGTTGTCTAATTCAATTTTCAACTTTTGCAACCCTACCCCTTTTAATCCAAGATTGCATTTTGTTAACTAAGTCTGCTTAGGTACTCCTCTTCCACTATCTCATATTCTAGTGTAATCTAACCATCTAATCATAACATCTAAGACACCATGTGCTCATTCAACATGCGATAAAGGGATTGGTATTTTTGCATGCGAAGGTTGTCAACAAAAGTTTTGTCGAAAACATTCGAACGAACATCGAGAAGAATTAGCGAAGCGACTGGAGACAATCGTTTTCGAGCATGATCTCATTCAACAGCAACTACAAAACACCTCGAACTCAACGACAAAACATCCCATTTTCACACAAATCGACAAGTGGGAAACAGAATCTGTGAACAAAATAAAGCAAGCGTCTAGCGATGCTCGAAATCAGCTTCAACAACTGTTAAGTGAACACACTCACGAAACAATGAAAGCCTTTCGACGAATAACTGATCATTTGAGAAGTAGACGCATCACTGAAGATTATGCTGAACCAGATCTCGATCAATGGACAAAAGAGCTGAACAAAATCAAAGATGCAATAAATCGACCGAAAAACATCGATATCTCTGAAGATTCGTCTGCCTCAGTGAAGCTGATTCGCGTTATGTCACACCAGACACACGCCAAGTACCACCCAACTACAGAAGAAAGATTTGGTGAAGTTGTTGGTGGCATCGAAGTGAGAGAGAGTGGTCAATTGGCTGTTTCAAAGTCTGATGATGATGCAAGTGTTTATGGTACTAGTCTGTATTCAATCGATGTTCATCAAATTTCGATCGTCGTGAAAATTGGGAAATTAGGTGACTGGATTTTTCTTGGTATTATATCCTCTTCAGATAGCAGACAGAAAAGAGCTTTGTCCTTGCCATCGGCTTATGGATGGTGTGGTGCCTCGGTTTATTTGAATGGCACTTTCAATAAGGGTTATGGTGGTTTTGATGGTGATATCATTGATAATGACAGACTAGAGCTAACAGTGAACTGTAGTGAGAGAAAGATTCAGTTGTTCAACAATCGTACAAAGAAAACATATGAGATACCGATCGATATCAGGAGATGCTCAGTGCCTTGGACATTTGCTGTTAATTTTGGATCTCCTGGCAACACTGTGCGTATATGATAAAGAAGAACTTTGTAACCTCGAGTTACATTGTAAGAGATGTTGACGTTGACAAAAGCTAAGAGTAATATTGCCTCCGGATAGTGCGAAGGAAACAGGTATGGATGTATCGCATTACCTTACGCTCAAGTTGTCTGTGATACTAGAGAACTTCGACAGTAAGTTGAAGAGATTTGAATGAAGTTTTCAGAACAAATAATTCGTTACAGATAAGAGTTGCACGGAATAGCCACGTTCGGACCCGTCTCGTCGGTTTGGGATGGTACGAGACGAAATGCTCACGACGCGACGAGACAGACTAAGAGCTGTTTCTTCAAAACTCCAGGGTTCGTCCTCTCAAATTTCAAAAAATAGGAACAGGAGAGGATTTTTCTACAATGTGTTAAATAATGTATTGCTGGGCAGAAGCTAGGAAATATTTCTAGCGCTTGAAGATACACCGATAGTGCTTTGTCGTACTCGCCCTTTTCGTGAATATCTGCTATATGTACAGTGTTGCAGCAGTAGCTGTAGCACGCAACGGTAGAGCGTTCATCATTAGGTCATAAGCCTTTTGATAGTTTTCAAGTGCTAAGTCAAAATCGCCTCTATCATTGTAAGCCAGGCCAGTCGCATTGTAAATTAACACTGCGTCTTCATCTCGAACATTGTTCAACAAAGTTTGAAGGTATTTCAATGTTTGATCACATTTTCCCGTCGTAGGCAGAAGTTCACCAAACATAACTGTCATGCTGCCCTCTCGATATTCTTCAATAATATAATCTTGAGCAATTTTTGTTCCATCCTCCGTCGCTTTTAGTTTAATTACTCACAGCTTCTGATCAGAACACTCTTTCACCGGCTTATGACCTAATGATGAACGCTCAGCCGTTGCGTGCTACAGATACTGCTGCACTATTGTTACATGTA
>CAJNOQ010004099.1:0-18359 GCA_905250885.1 Didymodactylos carnosus | reverse complement strand
CCAAAACTGGATCAAAATCAATTCAAAAGGTGATATTCGTAATCACCGTGAAATTTTGCATCGAATGATATAGTTTTAAGTGAAAAATAAGAACTTGCAATTCTTTTGAATTAGCGGCGCCTTACCTCTACGAGTAGAAATTTACTAACGTGAAAATGAAAGAGAGCACTACTTCATTAGACAAAAAATATTTCAGGTTCGAGCGGGTTTAGGGGGAGTTTTATCTGAAAAAATCGGGATCGGGTTCAAGATCTCGAAAAAGTTCTGGCGCGTTCGGGTTCGAGTGGATTTCAAATCTACAAGACCAGATCGGGATCGAAAATCTCAAACTCGCAGGACTCTACTCGTTTATCTTTCCTTAACCCTTTGGCGCCGGGTTTTTTTTTTGAAAAAATGAAAGGTTTTTCTTTCAAAAAATGTCTGAAACAAATTTTATTGTTATATAGAAGCAATGATAAGAAACTTCAACATGCATATATGCGTGCCCCGGCACCAAAGGGTTAAAAAGAATCTAAAATAACAACACTTTCTCTTTGAGAAGAGTATAAAAAATTTATACGGAAAACGAACTTGCATTGTAGTCTTATTTTCAAAAAATCGAATATCTAATACAATAGCTGAAAACTTTTAAGCATTCTAGCTGTCTACTTCGGCAAGTATCAAGAGTAGTTTCTCTCAATCAGAGATTATAACTAGATGTGAGTGAGGCGGTTTTCTGAATAAAAATCCAAGTCAACTGACATTATTAAAATGCAACAGAAGTTTACTTTTTGACAACAAGATTGATGTACTATATGACTCAAACAAAGAAAAGAAATCATTTGCAACAATCCGAAAATAATCTGAAAAATTATCGGACTCAAACGTAGCCCTCGAGATATTGTCTCTGATGTATCAAAAGTAATATAGACAGTAGCGGCTGAACAGAAAACGCGCAATACTTGTAGAAAAACAGACATGATGCTTAGGTGTCGCAAGTATTCTTCTGAGATGAAAAATAGGTTACATACTGATCAATGCTAGGCAAGTCACGGGTTTTCCAAGTCACAATTCAAGTCATCAAAAGTTGTTTTCCAAGTCAAGACTAATAAAAAATTTTCACCAGTCAAGTCAAGTCTCCAGATTTTCCAAGTCAAGTCATACGACATGACTTGACATTATTTTTCCTTAGAAAACTGCATAAAAGAGTCTTCATTTCTTGGTACTGGAACACAGACTTGCTATGCTATTGCAAAATGCGCGTCTTTTACTGTGCGGAAATTCTTACATATCATAACATCAACATTCTCAAATCATTATGAATGATTATTTAAAATTAGATTGCGTAAGCGGTTTAAAAATATGTGTCACTTGACTTGATTTTTGAAGAAAGAAGAATGTTGCTAAGCAACGCTCGAAGTTAAACAGAATAAGCTTCCTATGGTTTCACTCAGTCGACTACCAATGAGAGTGAAGACGCGTCATTCATGAGATAGATAGTTTTCCTCATATAGACTGCAGAACAAGACGCACCAACTTCAAACTTTCCACACCATTTTCTTTTTGGCGTAATTATACGTCATTCGATAGAACCTTTCTAGCTGATTAAGAATATATTGGTCTTAACCTTATTCATACATGTTTTCAGTGAAAAAAGCGCAAAAAACTCAAAGGGTCTTACTTTTCGAAAAACAGCTAGGTTTTTTTAAAAACTGTATAACTCAGTCCTAGTTCATCCTGAAAGCTTGAAACTATGGTTTTCGTACAAAATATAAAAAACTATATTTTAAGGTTCGAGAGTCAAAAAGAAATTTGGAAATGGGGTCAAAAGACCTTCAACTCCGCCTAACATCATCTTGTTTAAACTCATCTAGCTTTCTTGGTTAAGAAATGTAACTATATTTCACATGCCATTAGAATCGCCATTCAACAGAGAACAAAAGTACGTTCTCCTTTTTTCGAAATTCTTTTCCGCTCTTGAGATATTTGATTTTTTATGAAATTTAGGCAGTTTTGCCTAAAATCGAGTAAGTCATTTTTCGATAAGTCTTTATTTTTAATCCAAAATCAATGGTATTAATGCACAACATATAAGAAACGACGCTGAATCTAATGAGAACATTTCTAGCTCACTGGAATGTCTAAAAGGTTTCTAGAAAACGTTTTGCTAATAAACCGTTTTTGGAAAGACATCTGATGCAGAAAAAGATGATAAAGAGGTTTTGGCGATGGTTTTTAGTACTCTGTGTGAAGATACAGTAATGTCACACCGAAAAAATAACGAACAGTAACACTGATAATTAGAATGTTTCATTTTATACGTGCATATCACCGGGAAAAAAATAAAGCTGGTTTTGAGTTGCTGAAAAGTGCTTTATCGTATCGAGCACACTCGATAACCCAGAGGATTTTCTTAATTTTGGAGAGAAGTACTTTCAAAAGTTTAGGAAACATTTTCAAACAAAATGACACAAAAAAATTTCCATGGAAAAATAATATTAGTTAGAAATTTTTCCTAAACTTTTGGAAGTATCCTCCCGAAAAATAGAAAACCTTCGGGATTATCAAGTGTGCTGAATACGAAAAAGCACTTTTCAGCAACTCAAAACCAACTTTATTTTTTTTTCGGTGATATGCTTTTGTTTTGAAACTCGCATTAATCAGATATTTTTAATTTATTTCCGAGGTTTTCTATACATGTGGATATTTGATATTTTTTAAAGAAAGAATACTTATTTAAAGAACAGAATAGCATAATAAAGCTTATAAGGACAATTAAGGTCAAGATCTTCTATTGTTTTGGAATGCTGTAGAAAGTTTGAATTTGGTACGCCTTACATATGCGCTTATATGGTGCGAACCGACATAGTCAGATAACGAGACGTAAAGTTTTATGATTACCCTTTGTCTTATACTAAACACATAATAACTAACGAGCTATAGAATCGGTTCGAAATATCTCTCTTTTCGGAAATACTCCACTTTTGGCTTCTACGCGCTAATAAATATTAATGTGTTTAAAAAATTCATTACTTATCATTTTAAGCTTGTCTGTTTAATCACGTCAAAATGGCAATGTGAAAAAGAATGGTGTTAATTGGTAAAATTACACGTTTTCTATCGCTTTGACAGAGGCGAGAAATGGCATATGTGCAACGTCTGCTGATATTGTACCGTTATTGACTATCTTGGTAAATTCTAATAGTCCTAGCGATGATAAAAAACTAATTTTTTCGACTGTCACTTTCATTTTTCTCAGAAAACGGGTTTTCGCTATGAAAAACATAATAATCTTTGAGTCCATTGTCATAAAAACGATATAAAATGGCCTTGAACATTTTGTTCTAATATACCAATCGACAGAGCTCGATAAGGTCTCTCTAATGATGTGCGATTCAATACGTTTTATTATCGGGGAAAGCTTCTTTTATACAAACTTCTAAGAAATTATATCATTCAAGAGTCTCCAGCTTCAAGAAAACATTTACTACCTGACAAGGTTACCAGACGTACATGACTTGATTATATCACTAAATTTTATCAGATGGTTTATAGTAAAGTGGAAATTAGTGTATTTTTCATGTGGATGTGACAAGTTTAATGTCACGCGACATTGGAAACTGAAAAAATTCCGCGGGACATTTTCTAATAAAATTCATTTTTCTCAGTTTTGAGCTGCAGCTTCGGGCATATGCTGTACATAGCAAAGGGAAAAAAGATAAGAGAATTGATGTGAAAAGTTGAGTATTAACGGATACATTAGAAACAAGATCTAGGTAGATCTGTCCCTGTCTCGCTGTATGCTAGAGCGTAGAAGGTAGTGAAATAGATAAGTTCGGATTCCGAGTAGTTTTCGAACGAACTAGCTAGTATTCTACAAAAACAATTACACTTAGATTATAGCCGACTAACACTTTATTTTATTATGTACATTAGTATTAATAAAGACAAGTTTAATTACATACGCATAGACACTGTGCCCTTTACACTTAATCGTGACTCACATACCATAACGCACAGCGTCTATCGAGAATCTCTTAATTATCGTTAGTGCGGCTATAACTCTGTTCATAAATAGAATAGTAAGTATGCTAGAAAAAAGCAATATTTACGATATAACTCCCGAACTATCGCTCGGATACAATTTTGTCTGCAGAAAGAGAACATCTCCATACTATAACAAACATAAAGTTCCATAGAACCATATTGTTCGGACGAAACGTTGATCGAGAAGTGCTTGTGACAAAGTTTGTATTTTGTGCGTTTTTAAATTGTCGATTTTTACTAAACTCTTAACTTGGCCTCGTGCTATAGCTAGCCGGCGAGACAGGGCAAAATGAAATTGAAAATCTCATGGGACATTTAGTGTGTGAAGTTTGCTTTCAAAAAAGAATTCAAAAAGATCAGTTTAGTAGAAAAAAATTATTGAATTTTTACTTTTCCGATATTAACGGTACAATACCAGCGTAAATAATATATATACATGTTTGATGTAAACATCATAAATCGTATGAGAGGAGAAATTCATTACAATAGGACGATTTATGACATATAAGTCCAAAATATTAATGAGTAAACTAGAAGAATGAAAACGTTTGATAAGACGTACCTTTTGAATCTTTGAATGTGACAAGTGCATGTTGATTTTCTTGATCTAATTTCACTTCTTTCACTTCTCCACCATCACTGCGCTTTTTATTTGAAAAATATAATTCAAGAACATCTTTTGAAATATCATCTGGTAAATTACGAATCATGATTGTGGATGGAATATAGACGTCACTAATCGATATTTCATTATTATTTAATTTTGGACGTGTTGAATGACGACGTTTGGCCTCTTGAAGATCTAAATGCACAAATAAACATGTCACGCTATATGAATATATAAAAAAAATCATTCGAATCAGACCTAATTCCTGTTTAAATGTGACCATAACTGTCGTATCACATTCATTACTATAATCAATTCGTTCAATTTCAGCTTCATTTGTTAAATTTTCAATATAAAGTTCCAAATATTCTCGAATAATATCCGTCGGTAAATTGAATAAAATCAATCGACGAGCATCAATATCTTGTAGCTTCATTTTTTGTGGTTTGGCAGGTTGTTGATAAAATTGATTAATATTCATTAATTAATAACCACCCAGTCTCAAGAAAGAGAGAGAAAGAGAGAGATAGAAATGAAAAAAATATCGATTACAATAAATACAGGTAGACAGATAAAAAATTAAGCCAGACTAACATAGACGTTAATAGTATCAAAATAATTTTTATTACTTTAAACAATTTCATTCCATTTTTCTGTTTTTCAATTTACAAAATAACCAAGACAACCTTTAAGGTTAAATTAACACACATGTTAAACGTAAATTTTGTTGGACTTTTCACAGTCTCGACGAAAGATATTTCTTCAAGCTAAACACTCTTTCTCTCTCTAATAAGATAGTTTCTTTTTAATTTGAAAGTATACCTATACTGACTGCATAAACAAAACCTACTGTACTTGACAGCGTGATACATTTCTCTTTTCTCTACAGTATTTACAGTTACTTTTCAACGATTAATCTATCTCTATTTTATTGTCTTCGTTTCAACTGTAAATTAGTCCTATGAAGTAGTACACTTCTCTACAAAATAAAAACTGTTACTCTATTCAACATCGTGAACATTTCTAAAGCACTTAAAATGTTTTAACTTGAGTTCATGATACTATAAAAAGTGAAGTGACTTTATAATAGTATCACTTTTGGTAATTAAAATATTAACATCTTTATCCTAATCCCTTTCCAAAGATCTCTAAAATCTTATGAAGAACTAAATTAAAATATTCTTTTAATTTTATAATGTTTAAATTTAACAACAATCATCTTACCTTGCATTATTTTTGATCAACATACACGCATACCGCTCAATTGCGGTATGGTTACGTTATCTCTAGTTTTCGTTTTTACCGTCTTTTACTATATTGTACAATTTAAACATATGACCTGTGTGCTCTCTTTTTCTCCTCTCTTCTTCCCTTCCTCTCTCTCTCTCTCTTTCTCTCTTCTGCACCATAGTTTTGAAATCGAACAAGTCAACCATGACATATAGTTTCGTTTGTTGATATTATGTATTTTATATTTAAAATTCTCAACATTATTCAACTTTGAGAAGTAATTTCAATTCTAACTACACATGTTTGGTATACTTCTTCAACATTCAAGCCACTTTATCATCTGTGTAAAAGAGTAAACATTCTATAACGTTTTCAAATGTTCAAATTCATCAGATGAATTTCGGTAGAAGATGGCTATAGTTTTGACAAGATTATACCTCTTTAGACAAATATTTCATGTTCAATGATCACAAAGTAATCTAAGAGTTAACTTGTTAAAAAATTGTCGGCTTTCACATTTTAAAACTTTTATATTGTACTTACAATGTTTATTCAAAATAAGCCTTGCATCTTTCCGAATGTTGTCGTCGTTGTTTCACTTTTATCAAATTTTCTCTCTTTTTCTCTTGCTCTGTCTCTTATCAAATAAGCAAGGCAAAAATGTCCTTACTAATAAAGAAGTACAAAAAATCTAATTGATTAAATGATAATTATTCGTTTACAAGGTTTGGATAGTACCTTCTTCTTCTCTCTTTTTCTGTTTCATTGTAAATTTTTTTCTTCTTCTTCATGTTAAGGTAAAAGAGCAGAGAACCAACGAACGTATCGTTTATTTCAATTAGATAAACATTAATGTCAAAAGGCTAATCAATAAAAAATGAGTGAGACAGAGAGAAAAATGAAGCCATCAAGGCGCGTCAGGGCAATTAAAACGCTTATCATTATGGAGCATGGTCATTTATTTTAATTAGACTTAAAAAATAAGAAATAGAAGGACACCGTTTTAGACACAAAAATAGTTCTGTTTTTAAACGGAATTTTGAGGTCACTCACACTTACACACATTAGAATAGATAGAAGTATTTATAATCGTTTACTAGCAACGAACTAAAAATTGAATGATGCTCATTAGTGGTAAAGAGCTTCTAAACAAATTTTTCATTAGTAGATAACTGAGAATCTTATGTATTTACCTGTGCGATATCGATTTTTTCCGACTGAAAATAGCTTAGTCATTAGCAAAATAGAAAAAAGTTACTACCCGGTTGTAATTATTTTAAATCCTACTAGATATAAAGATAGACAATTTATATCTATAGATCTTGTTCTATTCGATTCAACAAAGAATCAAAATATTACATCATACACAAAAAAATATTCGTAAGCCAGCGGCGAAACTGTATAGAACATCATTTACCTTCAACTTTAAGCTCCTGCCCCCCCCGCCGCTCATGTCATGAAGGCCGATTTTGTTCAAATATGTCGATATTAAAGTTAACATATGTTTGGATAGCCCAAAGTGTTGATCTTTTTCGAATGAAGTACTTTTGGTGGTAGCTCTATGGTGGATTTTTTCACGGTTTATCTTTCGTTCAGTACACAATATTATTTGTATAGACACTGACGTTGGCATACTTTTTCCCTCTGTCTTTTTTTTGTTTTTACTATTTTTGCTATTGATTAATCAGAGACTCTATGATACGAGTTAATCGCATTTCAAAAGTTGATATTGATATGAATAAACAGAATTATCTTCCTACTTAATTCAGAAATGTAAAAGCGCAAAATTTCAACAGCATTTCGCCAAGGTTATGAGTATGCGAAAATAATTCTTTTAATATGAATGTTATATGGCAAAGTTCTGAGAGTAACCACTACCGCTAAATAATACGAAGATAGGTCAAATTAGATCGTAAAATGACAAAGAAAAATATTAAGGTATTGTTTAAAAGCAAAAATCCTCTTATTTTTTTCGTTTCTTTCCTTTTGTCCAAGAAAAAAAAAGACCATAGTTTTCTTTTTGACTTTCATGTTGCGCAATTGTCAATCGTCTTATATTTCGAGATAGTTTTCTATTATCGAAGAGGATCTATAATATTTTCATAAGGCGTTTACTACTCGCCCGAACTTAGTGGAGGAAGAAGAGGCTTTTACTTTTAATTTTTAACTACCTATAACTATTGTCCCATTCTCCTTGTATAACAAAACCAAATAACCGAATGAATATAGAAAAATATTGAAAGTCACACACTATTGCACATAAGATGCGATTCATTATAGTGTGGTGATCCGAACAATATACGGAATCAAAAATACGATAAAAACAGTCACAAATGCTGCGTATTAAAAGAACAGACTTTTCTGAATATTTCAAGTCAGCGCACAAATTCAAATCTTGAACATATAACGAAGTAAATCAAACCGATTGCAAAGTTTTTTGTATAATAACTATGACTATTCTTTCGAATTAAGGAAAAATTTAATTTGACACTAAAAAATTCATAAATTGTGTATTTATCAAAAACGTATTGCTGAATTTTAAAATTTCATGTAGTTAGGAAGAAAGAATATAATAGTTAACAAATTGTATAGACAAGAGTCTTCAATACGTTTATAATACAATGGAGAGAAATAAAAAGTTTATCATCGAATACTAGTATCAATAATTCAAAGATAATTTTATAATTTCTGTTCATCAGAAATTTTTGTTTTAAAATCATTTGCAATTTGGATGACTTGTGTTGTTGATCTGAATCTGGATCTCAATTGTTGTCTGTATTTAACATCTTTTAAGGTCATTTGTCGTCGATTTTTGAATGGAACAAGGTAGAGCCAGAGACACATGATAATATGCAGTAGCCCATAGATAGTAAATAAACCTATGAATACGTAACGATCGATGAGAACATAAAAATCCTGTGGTTCTACATTTGTATAGTGTTGGTTTAAGAATGTTAATGAGCCAACGATTGAATGCCATATACACAGCAAAATCAACATTGTTATTGAAATGATAGCATATTTGTCCAATGATGTCAAATAGGATATAGTTGGCTGAAAAAAAATTTAACATTTCTATAATATTTTTCAAAATATTCAGCAGAAGACTAATGACAAAGTAAATTAATTAAGTAAGTAATTTTCACTAAGAACGTCTGTTTTTACTTACCAGTGATCGATTCACGACCCATCGAAACGTAATCGATGTTAACAACAATGTACAATCGATCTGTAAACGACTCTGTGGTAAGCTTAAATACAAAATAAAAAATCTTATGTCCATCTTGTGATTTTTAGTGTGGTATACAGAAAATGATTCAACCTACTTTGGTGGTATTGTAAATGTACAAAATGAACAAACTGTGATAAGAAATATTAGAAAAAAACCATTCCAATAGTAGTATGCTGAACGACGAGCTAAAAATACATTAGACATTTAACTAGGCACAATAACTGAAGAACAATTGTAAGATTTCAGTTGATATTTCTAGTTTATTATTGATATATTAATGTTTCTTATCAAAATCACATATTGATGGATCGATAGTTTCTCAGATAATAGTTTTTGTTGTTGAATTATAGAAATTATTAGATTAAGTTCATAGGGGTAGGCATACAGATTTTTCTAAAGTTATTTGACTAACCTGCATGACATGTCACGGAGAATACTGATCGTTTTTGTTCTTCTTTTGCATCATTCTCATCTCTAAACGGATACTCTTTGGTAAATCTTGTTTGTGTTTCAACATGTTGATATAGCATCCATTCTTGTTGATCGACAAATGCCGCACGATTGATGCCCGATTGATAATATTCATCTTTGTGTAGCACGACTTTATCATCGTAGTAAGATGTAGTGACAGATACAGTTAATTCTTGTACATCCGATGGAAAGTGATGCAGATGTACTGTTAATCTATGATATAATCTTAATGAAAGGGTAGTATACCCCCTCATTGTCTCGGTATTAGGCTCTTTCAATTTATCAATCAAATACGTGATTTGTGAAATGATCCATTCTAACTTTTCCCAAAAAACACCTTTAAGATCACGATGTTCGCATATTTCAATTAGTTGACCACTTCGTTGGGTATTACCCTTCTTCAATGTATAACGTAACACTTCTTTTAATTCACCAATTGCGTTTTCAATGAACAGCTCAGGTGTCCAATTTTTTTCGTTAAATTTCAATATGGTGACAGATTTTCCCTCGTTTAATTGACGATGTTGTTCAGTTGTTAATTTTAACCTTACTAAATCGGATGACCATCGTGCTTCAATGTACACTTGTGCCTGATATTTTTCATTCAATGTATCAATTTCACCTACAAATTTAACAGACTGTTTCATATGATTTTACATTGTGATAAGCTATACAAGTTAGAAATTAATCACTCGTCTAAGTCAATTCTTTTCATAATACATCAGTTTTCAAGTCACGTGTACGTAAGAATCAGAAAAATACGGAAAGAGCACACAATATCATCGATTTGGTTTTCAATTTCGCTCTTATAAATGAAATATGATTCAATTTAGTTTCGTTATGGAAGAAATTTGAGATAAAACATATATTATATGAAAAATATGAACTTAATAGTATAAACTATGTGAAAACTTTCTATTTTATATAAATGTACCATTCTCATTTTAATCTATTATCAATTTTTTTCACACTCTAAACTACAAAAATACATGCACAGGATAGACGTCAAAGTTATTTTACACATAATTGTATTAAAATAATTATTTTAAAGATGTATCTGGTAATTCTTCTTAGCAGATGCATCTAGACAGCATTTTTTAAAGACACTTGAAAACGTCTTTCTGTTGACATGATGGTTTAATTCATGATTGTTACTGAGCTAATGCATAATTAGAAAAATAACGAAAAAAGGCTATAGTCCGTGCTAAAAAGTATGAAATAATATAAAAGATTAACAAACATTTTTTTATAGACAATAAGAGATCCATATATAAATAATTTAATAAGTTCAATTATTGATTCGAACACAAAAATAAACTAGTCGGAAAAATCACGCCAACGAGAGTTACAAATGCGGTGCGAAGTAGCTAAACATGATAACGAGAGGTGGAGATTTTATTTAATAACATAGAGTCCTCAGTAACCTTTATCATAGCCTAGAGATTTTATTGTACATACTGCGTTAATTATCTTTAAAACAGTAATGCATTCAGGGACTAGGCATTGCATTAATTATTCGCTGAATACATATAAAACCATTGTCATGAAATGAATCACATAGTATAGTAATGTACTCTCTTATAAATGTACTTGAATTAATTCATCTGATTAATTATCGTTTTCTTTTGAATAAAGAAAATTACAAGTCCCAGATGTTCAAATCACGTACTTTCGAATGTCCTAACTCTCCACTGGAACATCTGCAAAGACTGAAAATAACTTATTTATTAATTCAGACACACAGTTCTCTATTCGCGTTTAAAATTTTATTGTACACCTTCTAGTTCTCGAGAAAATCGTTACAGAAAATGACACTTTTTCGATCTAGAAAGACGCAGTTTATTACTATAATGTGGTCTTGCTTTGCACTGCATTAAATATTCGTACAATGGATTTACCAAGGGTAGATACTCGTTCAACTATCTACATATCTTGAAATACGTATAGGTTTAAGCTCGATGTGTTAAGTTATCTGGCAGTTACAGGAGTCAGAAGGGATAAGACAAGGTTCCAAGTAAGGTACATTTTTTTCGGACACAGAAAGAAATGTACCGTACGAAACGATACTGCTGACTAGAAAACAGACAGTTGATAAAAAATCATCTTCTTGATGAGAAGTGTCTCTACGGCTTATTGACAAGTTTTGGTAAAAAATAGACGACTTAAGTTGTCCATTCTCTCGCTTTTCAAAACGGAGACCTTTTAACTCTTTAAGAATTATTTGACTATTTGAAAAAACATGTATACTGGTGTACTTACCTATTCTTGAAAACATCAGCCGAATTCCCACGGGGATAGCTGTTGATTGAACAGTATCACCCACATGAGTGAGAATATTCATTGTCCGAAGCGCTTTGTATAGACAATAATAAAGATAATCATTTAAGATTAAATTTGAACAAAATTCAATAGCAAATACCTGTTTGAAAATTGCGTATAGTTGAATGAGACGGATTCATACTTAATGGTATACTTCGTCTATTTTCTACATAATCTTCATCTTCCATTGGCAACGGTGAATAGTTCATTGTTTCGTAAGTATCTCACTCTTTTAAAATAAGATCTATGTTAGCGTTTTTTTTTCTTTTGTTGTTAAATTTAATTACAAGACATAAAGTGACGTTGATTTATAAATAAATAAAAAATAAAATTCAAAACTATTTAGGTATTTTGTAAAAAGAAAGGTAATTTCCAAAAAAGGTATTTTGGAACGGCCAATAGATTTGTCCAACTTGTGACTTTAGTATCTGAGCGGGTTTTTAAGCGATTTTTACAGAATTTGGGGATTTTTGTACCTGAGAGTCTTAGCTATTTAATGATCGAAAAATTATTCTGAAATTCCTATCGGAGACGGATCTCAGGGAGATTTACCAGGAAGAGGGACATTTTGGTTCCAATTAGGCTCTGTGCAAATTGGAACTGTCTTGTTCAAATTACAAGGGTTCTCAACGGTTTAGTAACATCTATTTTTTAAAAATCTTCATGAGATAGATTAAGAGCTTTTTTTCAGCAGCGAATACCCCGAATGACAACCAAGTTACAATATGAACTCCGAATACCTAAACGTGAGAAAACCCAACAACGCGATTTATGTGATTATTGCTATTTGAATGACGTTTTACAACAAGTTGACAAAATTTAGGACTCCATTATTGAGAGTGAATGATTTTAGTATCCTTTTTCTGTGCAATGCTCATACTCATGTTAAACTAAGTGTTATATTCCTTGCATTCAGCACATATTACTATGACCACAAAGCCAACATCAATCATACTTGAAAACTTGATGATGTTGAAACGGCCGTTTGAATAGATAATACATGTTTTCATTATTCAGGGATTATATCATTACTATTTCGAAGGAAAAATCTCGAAATTTGCTCGTTGTGTACCCAGTCAGTCATAGTCATACCGAAACTGCAGGATTCCAAAACTTACGAACAATTTTACGCGTTTAGCGAATTTGTGGCACAAACACGCAAGAAGCTGCGAGTGTAGAGAAAATAACATGCGGGAACACGCCAGCAACGTCTCTGTTCCTCTGGCAACGTACGCTTCCTGCTTGTTATTTTCCCTACACTCGCAGTTTCTTGCATGTTTGGACCACAAATTCGCTAAACGCGTAAAATTGTTCCTAAGTTTTGGAATCCTGCAGCTTTCGTAATGACTATGACCGACTGAGTATAGAACAGTTAGTTAATTGGTTTCTGCAAAATATTTCTTACAATATTTTGTTAAATACTGAAGAAAATAGGTTTTACTAAACCGTTGAGAACCCGTGTAACTTGAACGAGACGGTTCCAATTCCACACACATTTCACTGTACAATTAAGTTCAGTGCGTCAGATGCAACCATCTCGTTTTTTCATACAGTAAAGTTTTGTGAGTCAACTTAGTCAATTTTAGATAAATAGATTTCGAAATACTTTCATTCGACGGGACTCAACCTCCTGAACATGACTGTATAAAAAATTTTTAATTTAGATCCTAGTAAATCTCCCAGAGATCCATTTTCGATGGGAATTTCGGAATAATTTTTCGATCATTAAATAGCTAAGACTTTCAGGTATAAAAGTCCCAAAATTCGGTGAAAAATCGCTTCAAGACTCACTCAGATACTAAAGTCACAAGTTGGACAAATCTATTTGCGGTTCCAATTCGACACTTTACTCTAATTCTATTTTAGAAGCATGCATAAGAAAGAATAAAATAAAATAATACGAAACCTCAAACGGGTTTAGGGTGCACTGTCACTGATGTTTTATTCAATAAATGTGGTCATGTAGAATTTATTGAAAAATAATTGCTATAAATTTCATATTAGACGAAACAAACTGATCTGAATATTTTTTTTTCTTCTTTCTTCCATTTAATTCAATATTTATTCACCAGCTGTTTTTTCACTGTAAAAAGAAATTTAATTCCTGTTGTGTTGTCTATGTACATTATTATAACAGAAAAGAACACCTTTATCCATAATAAACAAATAAGTTTCAGTTAGTTCTGCATTAGATAAACATTCTACTTTAAAACTGTTCCTATATATTCTTTTATTCTCGTAAAACCATATTTTGTTCGTTATTCAAAGAGAGAAGTGATAGTTGTTTAAGTTTATGTTATGATTCGAAGCCACTTCTTAAAATTATCTTACTAAGATCTTATCCTTTAAGATATTGATAAGATAATCTAAGATCTTACCGTTTAAAAACAGCCCTTTGTTGTGCTCTCATTCATCTATATAAGGAACATCGAAAATATAAGTGATTTTACGGTTATTTTTCTTTCTGATTCTGCTACATAGTATTTAGTCTCTCGAAAGTGTTCAATAACTTTTAGAGAGTGTACATACAAATCAAGGTCCATGGTTGGACACGAAACTATGAAATTTCTCTTCATTCTTCATCACTGTTCAACTGTTGTTTTGGATCATGCGGATTAAAAATTTTAAAATTCTCAGCGAATCATGAATGAATATTGTTAAGAAAACGTCGTCGTTCTTACTATTAAGATCCTAACAAATTCGTATCCAATCTGGAAAAAATCTTAGACAGTATTATCTTAGTAAGATCTTACTAATGAGCGAACCTCTCGAGGTGATAAAACGCTTTTTGCTCGGAATCTAGTGGGTTATAGGATATCGACCATGCTGATTATGAATATGACCATGTGGGTGGCTCTTAGCCCTTCGAAGATCCGTTTTTCTAGGAAATCAGTTTTTCAAAAATTATAAAATATAACCAGAACCTTTCTTAATGAGGTATGATTGTAGCCCGCAAATTTCTGATTAAAATGAGACATCTGCCAGCTCTATATGACGTTTTTTTACAAAGTGATAGAATTTACTATTACGTTCTCAAGTAATTCTTTTTTAAACCTTCATGTATTTTAGTTAAACTTACGAAAATTTTGTGGGTTTTCCACCAGAACCTTCCGGTTTTCGGATAAATTTAAAAATATAGAACTCGTATCCGTAACTACTCTACCCGTACCGACTACTTAGTACCCGTACCTAACCTTTGGATCGGGTGGGGTACGGGTACAGTTCGGGTTGCATATCTCTAAAATGCTACAGTCGTCCGTATAATATTTTTTTATTAAATGTACCGTATTATCCTGAAGAAGACCCAGTTCAAGTTATATTTGACGTTACTAATGAGATAGGTTATCAACTGCATTACAGTGAAATAGAAACGGGGTGGATAAATCAGAAAATAAGCGAAGCCATCAAAATTACAATCGAATCGATCGAAGTATTCCGAGCAATCATCGAATAATGTAAAGCGTTCCCCTGTGATGTCTATATAAGAGAGAAAATATATAAAATCTACCTTTTCTTCTCCACTTTATTGATTTTTTTTCTATAGATTATTTTTTAATAACTCTTATTCTCTGAGGTGGTACCTGTAATAATTGTGTAATTGAAAAAATGTTGAACTTTTCATATTCTTCAGATACTCTTCTATCTTTTGAGTAAAAGAAAAATTTGAAGACACAAATTTTTACTCGAATTATGCAGCATTTGATTCACATAACCGCATTTCATGACAGCATTTTCATGACGGCATTTTCAGGTCATTGAATCAATTGCTGCATAATTCGAGTAAAAATTTGTGTCTTCAAATTTTTCTTTTACTCAAAAGATAGAAGAGTATCTGAAGAATATGAAAAGTTCAACATTTTTTCAATTACATAATTATTACAGGTACCACCTCAATTGGACTGTCAAAAATCAGGTACAAAAATATGCTGAAATTCAGCAAAACTCATCAGACGGCTACAAATCGCTAGAAACAAGCGATCTTGTTCCAGTTTTCACTTCATATAATAGAGAACCATCTCGTCTATAACTTTTCTATTTGTCATTGATGTAAAATCGGTCTCTATAAGTCAATGGAATTTAAACTCTGACTTTTTCGTGCGAATTACACAGACTGACCATAATTACCAAATGAAAAATAGTTGAGTGACCATAATTACCCCAAGTGACTTTTTCGAAAAACACCCGTTCTCGTAGTTTCTAATTAATTAATTAACGGCAAGCATAAATAGCAAGCAATTCATACAGGTAATAGAGCTTGAAATTCTCTACAAGATGATATAATTTTTAATTATTTTCCTTGAAATCTCCTGTTGAAACTAAGTTAACTTCAGATTATCACAGCCATTGTTGCTGTATTGACCATAATTACCCCAACGGTACACGTTGACTGACCATAATAAACCAAGGTACTTTACAATCTATAGAGGGTGTGTAGTAAAAGAAAACTGAAAAATAAAAAATAGAATAAACAAAAAAGAGAAACAGTCTATGACGAGAAAACATGTATATATTTACGAAAGAAAAAGGAGTTGAGAGATAAGATTCTAAGCCAGAAGAACGATTGGAAAATCACAATTCTATATGTTCACCAAGTTGTGCATGTGGAAGGAGAAGCAGAAAAACATATTAAAGAACAAAATGAGTGAAAAATTCATTTAATATTAACAACGAATGCTGGCATTCGTTGTTAATATTAAATGAATTTTTCTTGGTAATAGATAGAATTCTGCTGAGATTTTTCAATCTTTCTTCTGACTCAGAATGTTGTAAAAATGTCTGTAAATAAAAGCGATACGAGATTCTTTTGAGAGCTATGTCAGACGTTTACCAACTCATAATGCGTAATTTAAAACGTTCAAGAGTTTGATTTGTTTTATTATTCACTACTACTGATATATAGATAAAGTCGACTGTTTTGGATCAGAAGTAGATCCAAATGTCTCGCGATCTCAGTCAAAATTAGATACCTTGATTTATCTGTTCACCACATCAGTTTATGTTCTTGCATTCCAAAAACCTATAGAGAAATTTACCTGATCCACTTACTTTATCTTGTTATGATGTATGATAAACTCCAATACATTTCAATAAATTTTCATAACGAATTCTTTGATTTTCCTTTGAAATATCATAGTTCTTAATATAATTTTCAATAATCCCTAATTGTTCACAAGTAAAATAAGTCAACGTTGGATAATTAGCATACATTTGACATGATACTATTTTTCAGGTCTGTAATCTATAAGTGGAACATCAATAAGTGGATTGTCACTAACCAGCCGCCGACGTATGGCCAAAAGGGAGGTGTAAAAAAAATTCAAGAAAACACCGTGCCGCTGACGACGATTATGATCAGATATATATATTTATTACTTATGCTACTCTGTTCTTCGCTAAACAAAAAAAGGAATGAACATCAGAAATGCATCTTATTTCAATAACGGACATTGGATAATATGGTATAGGAGCATGCAAATATAGAACACGATGTAACCATTCAAATGAACGATATTCAGATGGATTAATGTAATCGGTTTGACAAATTTTCACGGTTGCTGAGCCTATATCAACATTATTTTCTGAAGTTAATCATATTGTTGATGTATTGATAGGTGTGTAAATTGGTTGGTCTTTATTCGAATAGGAATGATCATTGAGCACTCTTTGGTAACTGCACACTACCTACGCCTCCACCATATACCCAAGCAAAAACGATCCAATTTTTTGGGTTATTTATCTAGATTCAGCTCCACGTGCATCTAGATGTACATGGAGTTGAATCTAGATAAATAATCCAAAAAATTGGATCGTTTTTGCTTGGGTACATGCAATGGAACCGATCGATTTGTTCGATCGTCACTAATTAGCCGCCAATGTGGCCAAAAATTAATTACAGGGGAAGGGTGAGGGTGGTTTTAAAAAATGTGCCGCTGACGAGGATCGAACCTCAAAAAAAGGATGCATGGTTTTTTACTTATCAAATAGTTAGTCTATTTATTTTATTCTAAAAAGTCAAGATTTGGTAGTGAAACTCAAACAGTGGCACTGACTTCCGGATGTTCTAACATAACTCTCGAACCATGGATTTCCAAGATGTGGTTTAGATCCAGTTTTGTTGAGGACACGTCAGACTATATGTTTATGAAAAAAATCCATAGATTTCTATGTCTGTTTCCACAGAACCGAACTGGTTTTCCTCAGATCTCCTGAAAAACAAGTCTTTGAAACATTTTCTAAATATGTTTTTGCTTATAAATACATAGCTTCAGGTCTTGCCTAGCAAATGATGAAAATCGCAGGTCTCTGTCTTTTATTCCTTGTGACTTCTTCAAAAGATAATCACCGGTCTTTTGTTTTGGCACCGATGCTCTCTAAAAAAAATCCGTAGCTTACAAAACGAATATCGGTTTTGGCATTTGCTCCTAATAGAAACCGATATCCGTATCGTACAGTCCTGCATAACCGTTTCGCAGA
>CAJNOQ010004098.1:0-18359 GCA_905250885.1 Didymodactylos carnosus | reverse complement strand
CAGTAAAAGAGGGTTTTGAGTACGAAGACAGAATCGAAAGTCAAAAATGTTTTTGTCAGTAGATAGCTCTTGAAATTCTCTATCGAGACATTGCCATCTGAATTTTTTTGTCGAAAATCTCTTGGTTAGGAAAAACGATATACTGAAGATGCGTTTTTTCCGTTTTTTTTAGGAAAATACTATTTTCTATCTAACTCCGCCAAAATAAGTTGAAACTTAACGATATTTTCACATATGGTAGAGTTTAGTGATAGCTTTCTTTTGACGAAAGGATGAAGTCTCTATCTATCAGCGAAGCCGAGATATTGCAAAATAAAAAAGGTCTTAAACTTTTGAACAGCACTTTTTATATACAAATTAAACCGATCCTGAAAGGGTTAATCAGAATATAAAGAACCTTATGGAACTCTTATACGGTAGATAAAATAAATAACATCATGCATTTCCTCTATTTGTAAAGTGGCGACCTCAACACACAAGTTTTTGTAACATACTCTTCGTCCATATAAATTACAAAACAATATGCACAAAAGAGTTCCCAACAACAATAGCGAACAAGTAAGTATTAGCATTTTTCGATACATCTTGACTTCATAGTGAAAATACCGCTCAAATACGATACGTCAATTACATTTACCGCGAATAGAATCAAACAAAGTCACAGTACACAGTACCCTATTTGTCAAAAAGAAAAACAGACATCTATCACTTCTTTCAATGGTACATCTTGCCTCTCTCTCTATGTTTTACATAAAACTTACATGAGTTTTACGAAGTCATCATTATTATTGTTATTATCATACTTATTTTTCGTTTGCTCACAATTAGTCAAGTATCATCATTATTATCAGTATAAGAACACGACTATAATCCGTTGATACACTTACCTAAACGAAATAAAAGAAAAACATATTACTGGAAGTAGTAGTAGTAGTAGTAGTCATGTTAATCGTATCAAGCAAATAAAATACTGATATATCATCTTAGACTTTTCATACAAACTAATATAATAGAGAACGATCCATAATTAGATCAAAAATATACTGGACCTAGTGAGACGAGACTATTATCTCAATTTACAGTAATGTCATGCTAATTATCAAATTGTGTATCGATAGATAATAAGTAAAAAACTAATAATTAACTGAGTACACCTCGATACGTCTAAGAAAAGTAGTAGAGTTTTTTCTAAGAATCACGTTAAACTACGACATATGATTGGTGTAATCGTATTAAAATAAAAAAAATGAGAAAACACTTTTTTGATTATCTTATATTGTAGAACAAAACACGTCTCATTGAACTTTTTTAATTTACATACTTTCAAAATTCTTAACTAGTCGTGTCACCATTGATAAACAGAGTACATTGACATAATACACAGTATTTTAATAAACAACAACAACAACAATCTTGCTATTATTTTCAACAAGGATAAAATGCAATACACAAGATGTGTGTTACTAATAATTTCCAGTGCACTCTATTGTTTTAGAGCATATAAAAAAAAATGTAACATACATCTTTAGCATTCTTCTCTCTTCTAACTGCTGCAATCAGACAGAATATTTTTCATATAGTTATTCGCTATAAGACGATGACAGACTATTGAGAATATTTATTCACCAAAAAAAAGCATTAATTTAGATGCCAAATAACTGTCTGTCAACAAGACATATAAACAGTACTCGTTTCTATTCCTTAACTGAAAATTTTTATATTTAATTTTTAAAGAAAATTTGCAATATTATCCTTAATAGTTATGATCTATGTTTCTTCGATCGATATAGAAGATTCTTTTTTTCAAAAGACAAATAGATGTGTACTATTGAACTCGTAAGATCATAAATATTTGATCTATTTTTTTAAAGAATCTTAACTATCGGAGACGACAGGTGACCTTCTACTCCTGAAAGGTTTTGAGATAAACATCTTTTAACCTTCATTCTCAATGTTTTTCTTTTGTTAAATGCTATCATTGGCACAATATAAAGGTAATCAAGGTTAGCAACGCTTAATAATGTCTAATTGTCTCTTATAAATTATTTAAAATTACCGCTATTAATTTTTGTCATTGACTCATTATTACACTTTTCATTTGGTGGTGGTGGTGATAGTGGTAATTTCTTGTCTTGCTGAAATACATCTACAAGTTCAAGACCTAACGATTGTGGTCGTTTTGTATGTTTTTTTGATCGTCCACGACTAATACATATGGGCATTAGAGGTTGTACTGGACCATTTTCTTGATTTATATTCCCTAGAGATCGTAGTGGACCAGTTTCTTGATTTACATTCGATGGAGGAAGATGCTGTTGAGGATGATGATGATGATGATGATGTTTAGATGAAAATAATTTATTTCGGTGTTTTTTTCCTTCAAAATTGGAAGAAGACGAATTTGTGTCAGAGATTGGTTTTAACAACGATGATGGATCATTACTTGTCGATACATGTGGAAGATGTACAGATTCAGTAGAATTCTCTCTCATATCGTGTTGTAAATCTGTTGTTGATCGACTATGAGATTTTGATTTTCGATTATGATCATCACCAGAATAGTGAACAGGAGTTGACAATAAATTACGTTTTTTTGATGACATTACTGAAAACTAGACTTGGGAGCTGATTAGCATATATATATATACGATAAAAATATCTTGTTTTATTTGTTTATAAAATAAAACTAGACCATCTATTTGTTTTAAGAAGACGACAATGTTTTTTAGAGTTTATTTTTTTCGTCTCTTCTTCTATTTTGACATGAAGATATACCAAACACACAATTTCATACAACGCCATTATATTTGTCATATATATGCTTATTCATCTATTTATTTTTGTTCTTTCTCTCTTTTTATACTCATTTTATTTTAACTTTTTCTCTTTCTCCTTCTTTTTACAGAATAAGCTTCTTCTCCCTTTTTTTCTGTTTGATGCCATCAAATCATGATGAATAAACGGATATACATGAGACAGGTTGACTGACAACCATAAGAGAGAGAGAGAGAGAGAAAGAAATATTTATGAATATTCATATTTTCAAAAATATGGATCATAAATAAAACCGTTTAACGATAGTTAAATAGTTTTTAGCAATTGAATATACTTATATAAAATTATGACAACAAATAGAGACTCTAATCATCAGACTTTTCTCTTTTAGCATGTCTTTTAGACTGAAAGATGTTTTTTTGTTACGAGAAAACCTGTCGAACATACGTTTGTTTTAAAAATACAGAAATTAGAGCTCATTACATCTATTTTAAGTCGGATATCACTGACAAGTACAATTATTCATTTACTATAAAAATAAAGAAAAGAAAATTATGGAATGACTTCTGTTAGAGGATTGGAAGAAATACAATAGTTGATCATGTTGTTTTGTGGTTCAATCATTTTAATTTGCTACCAAAATCATTTTTTTCTTACTTCTAAAACCAAAAGTATGTTTGTTTTTTTCAAACTTCTTCTATAATTTAAGTAAAAAACATTATTTTGAATACAATAAAAAACATCAGTCGTTTGTTCGCGTTAAAAAGTACATAGTTCAAGTGTTTTTTAAATATTTTTAAAAGAAATTTTTTTTTTTTTATTAAAAATCAGGATAATTTGTCAACTTTATTCTTGACATATTCAAATATTTTCAAAATATTCAGAAGAGGATTAAAATCAAATGACCTCTAAGAAAAAACCAAAGTAAAACCATTAGATTTTAAAGTATGTGATTATCAACATGAAATAGTGTGTAAATTTAAAAACTCTTAAACAGATCATTTTAGAGGCAAACATACCAATTCTTAGTCGAAATATAGAAAAGATTATTGTTTGATAATTTTATAGACACATAGAAGAAAAATGATTTACTGTACTATGGATCAAAGTAGAGTAAAGTATATAGTATAACAATAGTGATTGTCTAATAATCATGCTTAGATATTTTTATACTATAATTAACAGACCAATTTACTCTCTCAATTGATTATACAGTTAAACATACTTCTTATTCAAAAAAAAAAAAACTTTATTTTGTTCGATACTAATCTTAACTATTTAAGATAAAAAGAAGTAAAATTTTAATTACGATTTTACTAAGCTTTTATCTTATTTTGTATTTTTTTATGCAACACTTATCAAATCTTTTGTGTAAAATTCTTATTGTCAATACAATAAATGGTAAGTTTATCCTACATGTATAAACTGTCAAGTCCGATCATCATACAAATGTTAAATTTTGAATGTCAAATTTGATCATTTTAACAATAGATGTCACCAAATAGTTAAAGAACAACGAAATCTTTCTTAAAGCGTTTTTTTTTTTGATCAGTTATTCATAAACATTTATGAGCTTTCATACACACAAAAAGAAGAAAATAACATAATATCCTTGCTTAAACTTAGTGAACTTAGAAAATTTGAATAAGAAAAAGATTACTAGCAGCAAACGTTCTTTTATGGTCCTTTGAACAATAATTAATAGACCTTATTCTTTTTTTCTTTGTTGTTCAACAGAGTGATTAAGCATTGAAGTGTTATAGACGTCATCCGACTGCATTGACACTCTTTTTAGAACATAGTGAACAGGAACATATGCTACATTTAAGTTTAAATAGTCTTATGTTCAGTTTAAACATATTTCATTTCTCAAAGGTACAACTGAACTTAGCAAACAATGAGGAAATCAGATGAATCGACTTTTCCTATGAATTAATTTTAATGTTGATTACGAACGTGATATTTATTCTTACTGCTAGTTCTTACAAGTGCAATTTTATAAAATATCCAAAACTTTCGATTGAACGATTTTGTTACATTTACTTCGTAGAACAGATCATGTGTAAAAAAAAACGTTTTCAGACTGAACGAACAAGTTTTCACAGCGATATAAGACCTATAAGATATTGAATGTTAAAAAGTTTTAAATCGTTACTGGAAAAACTGTTATACCTTCAATAATGGACATCAGATTCGTGAACAGCATAAAAAATAAAACATAAAAAAGTGTGATTCATGGAAACGTCAGTTTATTATCCTTGGAGATTCTCTTACAACGATCGCTTTTTTTCTATTTTAACTATACAAATGATGTAAAATGTTGTCTTGGCCTTAAAATTAATGTGCAATTATAAAAAAACAACAGTTACTGATTGACTTGCAGCCTAATTTTTTTGTTTAATAGGAAATTAGGTTTTTTACGACTTTTAAAAAGGTTTCTATTTCTTGTAAAGCGTTTTTTAATTCTATTTTTATTCAGGAAACAAACTTCTCTTTCTTTCTTCCTGTGACCATGGAATTTGGTCTGCATTTGATAGATCAAAAAGAAAATCAATTCTATGTCAATTATTATCTGTTTCTGAAACTTTATTAAATAGGAGACTCGCCTATAGAATGCGAGACTAAATTTTTGTTTTTCAGTAGAAAATGACGACAGAAACATCTAAGAAACATTTTTTTTTAGAAATATAGTCGTTCTGCTGCCATTCTGATCATAATTATTGAAGAAGTATTTATCAATGATTTGAGAAATTCGTTTTACAACCGATTTTTAGTTACATAAAATGTCAAACCTTGGAAAAACTTCCATTGACTTTAATACTGATCATTGTCTCTAACCAAAATTGCGACGATTGTAAAACAAATTTAACACATTATAACAACGACATATTTAAATAGCTTCTATTTTCTACTACTAACGATAGTGATTATCATAAAAATGTTAAATTTTGAATGTCAAATTTGATCATTTTAACAATAGATGTCACTACAACAAATCTTTCTTAAAGCATTTTTAATCATTTATTCATAAACATTTGATGAGCTTTCACAAAAAAAAAAGAAAGTAAAAACGTAACATCCTTTCTTAAAGTCTTAGTCAACTTAGAAAATTTGAATAAGACAAAAAATTGCCGACAGCAAACATTCTTTTTATGATCATAACGACAACTTCTATTTCTACTATTAACACCCTTTTCTCACAAGAAAAACAATTGATAACAAACAATATAAAATTTTGTTAACTTTGTTCAGTTACGCAATTGTAAATTTATATGATTAATAAACAGTGACAAATTTTTTTTTTTTTTTTTCAAATACAATATATTCATCTCTCAACACATAGAATTTATTATTTACATTATCTACAAATTTTCTTTCTTTTCTTCTTGACTTTCAATATACTAATACTTGACCCAATGACCATTACCACCTGTTGTGCCTATTTTATATAGACAAACACAATACAATACAATATAACTTAATAAAATGTCATTTTTTATGTTTTGTTATTTTTCAACAAATTTTTTTCAACTGATATACAATATGACAAATGATCATTGGTCACTTAATAATAAAAATAAGGTCATTATGATTTCGAATATTTCCTCCGGATATATCTGTATTATCGTCTTTTATTTCTGACAGATGACGATAAAGACTAATGAACAAATTTTTTAAATTATAAAAGTTTTAACACTTTTAATTGTCGATAATAGATCTGACATTGTCAAAACTCTCGACAAAGCAAAACAAAAAATAAACAAAATCTCGTAACTCTTCTTTTTTTTTTCATATTGTAATAAAAATTAGATTTTTTTTTAAAATTTTTAACGACATACGATTCTAAAGACGACTTTCTTTCTCTACAAAATCTCTGCTGAGGGAAAACCTCTTTTAAAAGAACTCATATTTTAGATCTAATGATGATACAGAATTGGATGAATACCTCTTTACAAATTATAAACTGAGTTATAATTGAACATTTCAAAAAAACAACAAAAGATATATTTCCATTAGTATAGAAGTTCAATTCTAAAATGACTACATGTCTACTGCTTACGAATTGTTGGAAAAGAGAGTAGAAAAAATAAATAAATGAAAAGAAATCTTTTTCGTGTAAGATAGATTAACGATCGTTTGAAATACACGTATCATCATCATTTACATAACGTTTGTTCCATGTCGTTATGAATTATTAAAAAATGTATCAATACATATCAGTCAAATTTCTTTCTACATTTTTTCGCTCATCAATTCATAACAAAACTTTTACATACTAATAAAATATCACGTTCTTGTTCGTTAAAATTATTTTTAGCTCTCGATTATATCCAACTGTTACAAAGTTTTATACATCATTATCACACGTATATTGGAGGCGTAGCGCAAATACAAATCGAAACATGGATGTTCGATTTTTAAGTAAAAATTTCTATTCGGAGAAGATCGTATTAGTGAACCATTTAATAATTTTCAATTTACAATAGCAGTAAATCTCGATTTCTCTATGTGACATTGAACTAGAGTGGTACACACGACAAATAAAGATCGGATTACAAAAAATGATCACACACACATAGATCAGAAAGTCAAAATTTGTAGATTGAATTCCACGGATAGTTTTTTCTAGATTTCACCATGTACAAGCAAGTGAACAGAAAAACAAAGAAAAAATTAGTATTTTATCAAAAAAACGCATGAAAAATAGTAGTATTTATTGCAGAAGCATAGAACGAATAGCTATTGTTTCAAAATTTTCTTAAACAGTTATTAACGTAATCATTTTCTATGATTACGATTATTGCAGATCTAACAGTTCTTTATGTCTATCTTTCATCACTCTAATAGTTCAATTTTACGTATTAGAACTGAAATTTGTTGTTTCTATAATTTGATTGTTGTTCAATAATTGACGAACAAAACAAAAAAAAATTGAAAATTATCTGTACAAATTCATATTCTACCATTCAATGTCAAGTTTGAATTACATCTGATGAACTTGATATAGTTGAATTACACTTATAACATCTATATATATATATATACGTATAAAGAACAAAAATGAACAAATCATTAAAAATATTTACCTTTTTGTATTTCATTATTATTATTTTTTTCTTGTTTTTTGTTACTATTATTGCTGTTAGTGCAATAATTATTTGATGCTAATGGTAGATTTTTTTCATTATATCGATGAACAGTTAATGCACTTCCAATATTGTTATTATTATTATTAATTTTATTACCACAAAATGATGAACGAACATTATATGATGATAATGATGCTGATTTTAATTTAATTGCCGGTATTAATGGTACAAATGATGATAAAGATGATGATGTTCGTTCGGAACTACCATTGACAGTTGTATTTAATGTATTATTTAATTCAATATATCGAGTATTATTAGATTTTGGATTATTGTCAATTGACGTTGCTGATGCTGCACAATTCATGTTACCCATATTAAACGATTAAGATAAATTTAATCGTGAAATAAAGATGATAAATAATTAAATATAATTCCATTGAATCTATATACTTCTTCTTTAAAAATAATAATACAGTTCTGCTAATATTTTGTATTTAAATAAAATAAAAATAAAAAAATGTAAAAGAAGAAGAAGATCAAATGGATGAATTAGGTAGGATAACGATTGGAAAATGAATAAGAGTCAAAATATTATATAATCTCTTCTATATTACCATACGCATATCCAGAGATAGAATAAACAATAAATAATGGTCTTCTTCTTCTTCTTTTTCTTTTTTTTATCAGAAATTAATATATATATGTCAATCGTATAATATCGTTTTGTTTATATGCATCTTCTTCTTTCTTTTTTCTTTTTTTTGTCGACGATATTATGATATGTCTTGAAACCAAGTTCAATAACTGCCACAAATGACAACAAGCGTATGTTTGGATGATATATACGATATCTAATTGTACTGTTGTTCTCTATTTATTTTTAGAAATAATCGCGCAACGTTTTAGTTTTTATATGATGTTTTTTAACAAGATTAAACTTCGAAAAAAGTAAAAAAAGACACTTTTAAGGCATTGTGTCCTTTCTCTTTAAGAAAAATTAAAAATTCTTTTCCATTTTTACTAAATAGAAAACGATGTTAAGTGTATTTATGCGTTTTGAACTTGTAATGGTAATGAGATGGTAAAAGAGAAAGAGACAGAGAGCGAGAAAGAGAGAGAGAGGGAGAGGAAGGGAAAGAGAAAGAGAAAGAGAGATGAAAAAAAAGAGGAGAAAGAAGCGAGCATAACCACAGCAGAATATTAGAATAACAACAAAAAAATAATATATAGATGAAGAAAAAAAAGGTAAAATGAACATCATTGTACAACATATGCACCGAAAAGGCTTTTATTATTTTTCAAAGGCATAATTGATCAAAAAAAAGCAAGACTGTGTATATGTTGTATATATACATATACACACACATCTTTATATATATATATATATATTGTTGTATGCCAAAAGGCTCATCGAAACTTTCGTTTGGAATATACAACAATTTAATATAAATAGTCTATAATGAAACGGATCAAAACATTAGAGAAACAAGAAAAACAGAATTATATTAAAATTTTCTCTATAAAAAGATTTTGACATATATATTGATCTTAAAATTGATTTAGTTAATAATATTTGTATTTTAAACTGATTAGTTATAAAAAAAAACTCTAGTCATTTGTGAAACTTGACTTTGACAGACACTTCTGATATATCGTTTTGTTCAACATTCTTGCATTCTATAGAAAAATAGAAAAGTAAAAGATTGAATTTTTAAAGGAACATTGATATGATCAGTGTGTGAGTATATATGAATATTTTATGTATTTATGTGTTACAAAATGTTAATTTGATAGTTTAGAATGGAAAATTGTAACTTCGACGAAAAAAAAAAAAAAAAGAAAAAAATATGTAAAAATAATAGTTCGTCAAATAGAAGAGGAAAAAGGAAAGGTAAGTACTATGTACGTAATATCAATCAATCGTATGGGAGTGAGCGAATAGTATTGAACGTAGCCTTGTTAAAAAAAAAAAAAATTGATTCTTCTTTACGTTGTCGTCAGTAGTGTGTGAGAAATAACCACACGCTGAGTATATGAGAGTATGAATTGTACACCTTTGGTATTAACATTACAACTTTATGCAAGTGGAATAAAATATTTATCAAATTTATAAAAAAAAATGTTAAGAGAAGAAGAAAGAAACGAAAAGAGACACTTTTTTTATTTCATGTTCAAAGTGACCTTGTAAAAATTTTGGTGTTGTTCATCGATAAAAATGAACTAAACAGGCGATTATCATCATAATCATTGGCATTCAATTATTTTCCTTCTCAGTCAGCTAACTAGTACATATTTAGTGTTTTATATTCTGTTCATCTTTGATAGAGAGAGACACACACACACACATAAAACTTCTGAATTCTTTAATTTAATTTTTAAATATCGTAACATGTATTTTATGCATAATTTTTCGTTTATTGATATATTCTCTCTCTAAAAATAGTATCAAATCTTGTCATTTCAAATAGATTTTTCTTTTCTTTTTTTGAGCATTAGATAAAAATGATCTCGAATTTCAAACTTATAATAACCCGACAATATCAAATGGTTGTCATATGGGTTTTGTAATGACACCTTTTTTTTTTTCTTCTTCTTTTTGTCATGTTTAATAGCTTAAAAAATCCTTGAAAATTTTTTTTTTTTTTAAAATATAGTGATAATCATATTCTACACCTGGTTAAGAGAGACAAACTTGACTTATAGTTGATATATTCACATGATAAACTCTGTTCTCTTTTCTCTATAATAGGTTAAATATTTAATAATGGTTAATTATACAAATAATCGTATCTTTAAAAAAAAAAGAAATGAAATGATGTACACATCTATAGAGATATATTTTACCCATGAATCTGTTTAGAAAAATTTTTTCTTTTTTATATTTCAATACTGAATATAATAACCTTGTATATGTATATTTATGTATGTATATATATCTATGGTATATTGTTGACAAATGTTATGTTCTTGAAATCAACGATGATCGTTTTGATAATGTACTAGTGTAAAATAATTAATATACTTAACATCTCAAGTTCATAAATAGAATAATAAAGATAATAAATCAATTATACATTTTAATCATCATTACTATCAATCAACTTCATCTATAAAAAAAATTTTTAAATAAAATATGATTAAAACCATATGTACTATACTCATCAATATACACATGCACATACAAAGAGACAAGGCAAAATAGTTAGTTAATCAACAGAGATTATAAAATATGTTCTTTAAGAAATTAACTTTTTTATTTTTGAATTAAATAAATAATCATCTTTATCCATTCATTAGACATATCTCATATTAAAAACTAGAGGATATAGTTTTTTATTTTCTCTTATGGAATATAAAAGCTAATATCAGATTTATGTCTTTCATATAATAGTCTATCTATATTAAAATCAATCAATATTTTTTCAATTTATATTTCGCCTACAAAATGATAAAGAAAAAATAATTAATAATAGACTGACTATTGATACTAATGTCTAGTGAAAATATTTCGATTTTTTTTTTCGATTAGTTAATTGAAAAAAAAAAAAATAATATCAACATATTGATTGATATTTTTTTTTGTCTGTAAAGATGTCGCACTTCACTCGTTGATCTTCTATATAAATTAAAACAAAAAAAATTTGATATTTTGACTACTATAATGGAGATACAATAAAAACGTAATATATTATGATATAAACTTTTTTTTTAGAAATGAGTCATATTTTTACTCTTATCTTGTTCAATATTCGGTTAATATTTATCAAGATATAAAATTTAACATAGAATACATTAGTTATTAAATGTTTCAATTATTTTTCTGTACATTTTTAACTATTAGAATTAAATTTTCATTTTTTTTTCCTACTTCTTCTCCTTTGCTCAATGATTAATTTATACACGTTCCGACAGTCAATCAGTTCTAAAACACATACTAAAGAGTAGAATAAAATGTAGACAAAATAACATGTTTTTGCACTAATAAAATTTAGTTTGTTACTAAGTGTTCAATTTTTCATCTGATAAAAAAAAAATTGAAATATTAAATGATCAATCGTCTTAGTTTCTTGTACTTATGTACTCGATAGATCATTGCTAAATTTAGACTCTATAATAAATTATAAATCTTCATTCCAATAAAACGTTCACTTTTTTCAAAAAACGATTTTTCTCTTTATTAACTTTTGTTCATTTTTTTCTCTTTTATTTTCTCATTACCACGTTAAGTAAATAATTTATTTTTTTATATTTTATTCTTTTACCTGCTTGTTGTAATAATGATGCTGATTGCCAGCTTTTTTGATTACCATTTGTCGGAAAGTAATCATATGATGGTGAATAACGTTCATAATAAACGGTTCGATACATGATGTTGTGATATTTTATTTAAAAAAGCTCACACATATTATTCTTAAAACATCATATTATCTTCTTTTGATCATCTCTCTCACACACATATCATTTGCACACAAAAGAAAAAGAGAGAGAGAGAAAGAGAGGGAGAGAGAGAGACAGAGAAAAGAAAAGAGAAAGTAGTGTGTCCATTGTGTCGATATACCATTTTTTTTTCTTCTCTTTTTTTTAAAGAACTCTTTTTTTGGTTCGTTTCTTCTATTTATTGTCTAAATAAACTAATTCATTGTGTGTGTGCGTGCATGACAGCAATGGTAGTAGTAGTTTTTCTTCTCACTGTTTGTTCTTTTATTCACCGCAACTTTTATGTGTGCTTTTTTTACAATATTTTTTTTTTCAAACTATCATACCACGTCTTTTTAATGCGATAAACATCGTCTACAACACCGCTATCACATTAAAGAGAACATAAAGAAGAAAAAATACACTAGGAAAAAGAAAACTCTTCCCTTTCTCTTTTTTATATAAGCATTAAAAAAATTATCATCATCGGCATTATTCTTACGTGGATTGTAATAAAAAAAAATCATAATATAACTTTTGCCAATAGAACAAAAGCAAACGAGCCCTAGATGCAAATAAAATAGAAAAAAAGAAATAAAAGAAAACACATCAACTTGGGTACTTTTCACACCACAGGACACCGAAATTTACGGACATTATGAATATGTTATCGCTTGGCAGTCATTAAATGGCAAAAAGTATTGAGGATCAAAGTATTTAAATAAATTCTTTATTCGTCTTTCTTTTGAGTAAATATTAGTAAATAAAACGATGTAATAATTGTCATACGGTTGATCTTTTCAAGTGCTGCTACGCTATTTTCAAACATTTTTTTTGATTATTCTACATTTAAATCTTTATGAAAATGTTTCGAATGAGATAGATTCATAACTATTTAATATTGTTTCTACACACTTATAGACATAAAAATATCTTTCATATAACTAAACAATTCTGTTTGCATTTCACGAACACAAAACGGTACAATTTACTTTTCCAGTTTGATCTATTAATTTCGCTGTTACGTTTTTCTTTGTATTTGATTTCTCTTATAATTCCCCAAAGACGAAATATTCAGAGTTTTGAAATGTCGCAAATTAAAGAACAAAATGTGTGTTTAAGATTTTGAGATATATTCTGAATTTTATAGAATTTTTCATTCAGAAAATATAATAAAAACACAAACATCTAGTTTTCAAAAATTTTCAAAAAAAAATAACGAGATGATCGGTTATTATCTAGAATTCACCATCATATTATATCTTTCGTAAAGCAAAGATAAAATAAATTTTTATACTAAAATGTATTCATCTATGAATCATTGAAATTCTAATAATAAACTTTATTCATTCTTACCTTGAAATTCTTTCGATGATAATACGTTAAATAATTGTTTATTAATATTTGGTTTTAATATTTGTTCATACGTCTGTTGAGCGAACAATTGCAAATAATCTTCATCATCTAAAATATAAACATTTTTCAATGTATTGGTTTTTGTTTGAAATTGAATAAATTGTCCATTAGCCAATGGTAATAATTGTAATTCTAATACAAGACTACTTGGATCAGTATCATTTAAAATAATATATGTTAAAATTGATAGTTTTTGTTCAACAGACAAACGTTGAAGAATTGATGAATTTTTTGATAATAATTCACTTGCATGAAATGGCGTCATTACTTGTAAATAGAGTTTATTCGAATATTTACATAGACCATCGACAACATGTCGTGGAAGAATAACAATGGGTGCATTCGCTTCGCTAAACACATAAGTAAGAATGTCTTGTTGAATGGGATCTTCAACATTATTTATAATCATATCTTCAATTGCTACATATCCCCAACCATCGGTAACACTATAAAATAATTCTTGTTTACCTAAAATAGAGACAAAAGTTATATACATACCCAACACAAGTTCTTCTATATTATTTTGTTTTCATAACAATAAAACAATGACTAGTCTGTACACAAATAAAGAGAACTTTCACCTCCTATGAATTCCATTAAGGGACTATATTGCTCAAGAATAGCGTTATGAAATAAAACAAAAGATACCATTAAAGTCTATAGAATAGTCCGTATCTTTTCATTAAAAAGAGAAAACTACTGAACTATAATTAAAGCGTATGAAAAAGTTCATGATTGGAAGTCGAAGTCACTTCTTCGTGAACTACGACTAGAGGGGTGGGACAGTTCCAGTTACCCTTCCTAGTAACTGGAACTGGTCACCAGTTACTGTTTTCTGCATAATCAAGATGTAGAAAAGTTAATGCTCATCTATCTCGTTTTTTATACTGTAATAAACTCACCTAGTTCAGTTTCCATAAACAATACTGCCACATTTTCCATAGAAACAATATACATATAGAAAATCTTTATTCTACAGCCTTTAATGTGAATATTCCTACACTATGGGAAGCGCCTTTTACTGTTAAAAGATATTATAGAGCGACAAACATCCACTTAGAGATGTAAAATTATGTCGATTTGAAAGAATAGTAACTGGTGACCAGTTCCAGTTACTAGGAACGGTAACTGGTCATCAGTTCTTTTAACCAGTTACTAGAAACAATAGGAACTGGAACTGTCTCACCCCTAACTACGACCTGCTGAATCTGTTGAACTTCCCGCTTTCTCCGTGGTATCACTCAAAAAAACTAGTTTATATGATACGGAAAGTAACTTAGATCGGTAGAGCAGGAATTTATGCATCTTTTGCCATCAAACTTGTGATGTTACGCCCCCCTCCCCCTCAGAAATGGTGATATTCGAAATCATCAATCGGTCAAAACATCGGTTATGAGATACGCATATGGAAAGATAGCCTGAAGTGTCGACTTCCAGAATCTGTATCACTTTTGGCTACAAAAGTGGTTTTTCACGGATTTTTAGCAAGTTTTCCAGGAGCCTCAAAAAACCGTCTCTTCAAATAATAGATTTTTCCTGGATACTCATACAATTAAACTTTGTCTGAACACACAGATTTGTAGAGTAAACGTTTCTGATCAAAATAAGACCTCGCACAACTCTGAATGACCTTGGATCAAAAAGTTACAGGCATTTCCCTATAAGTCCTAAAACTGAGCATTTTATACAGCGTTTTCTCTACATGGAAGTTATACCTGAAGTGTGTCCCAAGATTTTTAATAGCGGTTTGTCGCAGAGAGTTCATTCTTTTTTTGTTTAAAGAAGAAAAGAAACTACATGGGCTGACTGGCGTCGATTTTTGAATTAGGTCTTATTTTTTTTGTCAAACTGAGGAATTTTCTGGTTTTGGAGGTTGTTGGTTGCCTGAAAAACCAATAAAGACTTAATTGAAAAATCGACGCCGGTCGGTCCATAGTTAGGTGTCTAGTTTAAAATAAAACAAATCCGAAAATCTTGGGGTACACTTCAGGGTCCTTTTTGGACCTTGATCTCTGGAAAACTCCAAAACCGTAAGACTTGAAGACAAAAAAAGAATTTTCATTCCCCTAGCATTTATGGAAAGTTTCGTCAAGATGTCGGAGATAATTTCTGAGGAGGGCGGGCCCTTAAGCTTGGAATTTCAAGAAAAAATATATTAGTGATACTATGATTTTTACTGAATCTAATTTTATGCGTGGTTTCTGGCGGGCTTGAAAATGCGCATCTTTTAGTGAGAGAATAACAATAAAAAAATTAAACTGAACGATTAGAAACGCTTTTCAAAAAATTAAAGTCTGAACGAAAAAGCTTTCTAAATTGAAAGATCCTAATATTTTACATATTATGTCAAGAAAACTAGAGATGGACGAGTACTCGAGTACAAAATTTGCGATACTCGAGTTCCTATTTATTTTTCTTTTAATGATTACTCAAAAAAGTACTCGAGTTTAAGAAACTTTTTCTCTAGTGTAACTGTCAAACAAATGCGTTGTATAGAATTGGTGTGGTCAAACGTCGTTTAATATTAGTCCGTACAGAGTAAACATTTTACGAGAAAGAAGCGATTAATTTACTGATATATCCCTTTAACGTTATATAGACAACAAGACAAGATAAGTAACAGAATTAGTGAAAATAATCTGTTATTTTCTTTATCATATTTTTCTTCTTTCGGCTCATATAGTTATAAAATAAACATACAGAGTCTATAGAACAACAATAAATCTATATACGATGTGTGTCAATTTTTATTTCATTTTTATATATTTTTATATTAATAAAATAATAATAGCTCATGAAACAATAATAACTGTTATGATCATGGTCGATTTCCCATATGATGACAAACATATTTAATCGATCAGTCATTACCAGTAAATGTCCGTCGTTATGGAAAACAGATCAGTCTTGTTTAAATCTGATGGCTATCACGATCCTTTAAATTACCGCTCAATTATTCTTCTTCCGAGTTTATCCAAGATACATAAAATGTTTTATGATTTTTTGATTGAACAGATGACAAAGTGTAAAGCTTTCTAAGTGGTCATCATGAAGGATGAATCGACAAAAATCCAAAAACGAATCTTTCTTCTTGCTTCTAAAACCTTCTACTTGTTCTCGAGTGTATTCGAGTTCAGTTTTTGAATACTCGTACACGGAAAACTATCGCCCATCTCTGAAGAAAGCTCAACTACTTTCAAATCAAATACATAGTTTTTTAGAGAATTAAGTCTGATTATAAAATAAAAATTTAAAAACCTGCTTCAGTTATGGATGGGACAGTTCCAGTTCCTAAGAACTGGCCACTAGTTCAGTTTCTGTTGAACGGGAACTGGTTACCAGTTCTTTTCAAGAATTAAAAATAAAATAAAACCTTATATTGACTTGGTTTAGTCAACTAAACACATCATCTACCTCTGGCGCACTACACAAAATCAATGTCAGTAGGTTCATTGGTTTTATTTAAATTTTAATTTTTTGAAAAGAACTGAACTGGAACTGTCCCACCTCTAGCTTCAGTTCGAGAACCATATAGAAAGAGAACCATAGAACATCCAAAAGCGAACTGTTCTTTCTTATCCACTCGATATCACACTAGTGTTCAGCAACAGAGCGTGAAAAACAACAATTTCTTTTTCCTTTATCTCGTTACGTCATTTATCAGTGTTTACGTACCGATTTCACTCCAAATCTCTGGCATAATATCATAAATCATTGTCGTCGTCTTTACATCGTATAAAGTGTTTAATTCCAATTGTTGTTGTTCATTAATATCTGGCATAAGTGACCACAAAGTATCAAAAGATAAATATTGTGTGATGGATGGTGACGGTTTTATTAGACGAGAAAAATTTTTTAACATTAGAGCGTATGCTTGTGGAAATTTTGATTGTCTTAAATTAATTGTCGTTGTCATTGGTGTAGAAGTAGAATAATACAATGTACGTGAAGATGTCAACCGAATTGGACGAAATGCAGCATAAGTAGATGAATTGTACGCTGGTTTTAAGACTGGAATATGAGATGAAAGAGGTAATAGTAATTTAAGAATAAATTCGCATTTTTCAATTTCATCATAGTCAATAAATATTGATAATAACCATTTTGTATGAGTCGATGGTGATGAATCAACAGTTGATGCCGTGCTTTGTATAAAACTAAATTAGAGAGAAAAAAATAATGTATATCATTTAACTAAAATAGACTGCTTTGCTGAAAATAGTGCTTGATGTTTCAGTCTATTTCTGTTTGTAGAACAAGAATTATTCATTCAAATGATAACAATAACAAATATTCCTTTATTGTGTATCGCAAGAGTTTTCGAGGGAGGAGGCCAGGAAGGACCAAAGTGGGTTCCCCGGCTTCACTCACCATGGAGAAGTAAAAAGTGCTAGAGACTTCATTGGTGCGTCAAACGAACAAACTTGGAAGCCGCTTTCATTTGAATATAAATAAAGTTATGTTTTGTTAGGTTTTGAGCTCGTCCAACACGACATAAAACCAATGGTATCTGCTAGTGCAGATAAGGTCCTCCAGTCAAAAATTCTTTCCGAATGTCAGTGGCAAAAATCTCATTTGCGGATCAAAATATGCAACTTTGTATGCTCTTTCCAGCTAGCAGTATGAGAACGCTTGATACTATTAGATAAAGTCAAATTT
>CAJNOQ010004097.1:0-18367 GCA_905250885.1 Didymodactylos carnosus | reverse complement strand
CTGAAAAACTCGTTTTCTAGAAAACCAGGTCTTCGAAGGGCTATGCGGAAGCCGCATGGTCGTATTCGTAATCAGCATGGTCGATAACCTATAACCCACTAGATTCCGAGCAAAAAGCGTTTAATCATTTCGTGGGGTTCCCTCGTAAGTATATTTAATATAGTTAAAAAACATTTTTATAAAGTCATTTTACATAAAACGCTAGATTTCGATACTTCACAGTTTCATCAGCAGGCTAATATGACTGTGAATTTAGAAGAGAGATAATTATATATACTAGTTGAAACAAAGGAGACCGAAAATACTAGAAAGACTTAAGAATAGGAAAATATGTAGTATAGAACGGAGTGACTGTTACATTTTTCAGTTCTGGACTGTTATTTTCTGGGCTGTCTAGATGCCAGAGTGGCCAATCAGAACGCCCACTGTGGTTTCACTAAAAAAAGTTAAAAGGGGGGGCCGGAGAGTGTTGATAATTATCTATACTCGGATAATTATTCTAACCAGGGATTTGATGTGGTTTCTCTCCGGCATTAAAGCTGATACATTCCTTCACTTTAAAAGACGTTAAAAGACACTCATGGTTTCTCTCTCGCTAGATCAACTATAGTTAGAGTATTTTCACTATTTCACCTTTGCTCACAAAACAACTCAAGTGTAATATATCATTCAATCGAGAATTGCAAGGGTTACAAAATGCTATATAGACTATTGAAAAGAAAATGGAACTGAGTACCCTAACATCGAAAATACTCTGCAACATCTCAGCCAACGGTAGGTCAACCAGAAAAACCAGGTCGTGTGTAAACATTTTCCGATACGACTGTATTGCTTTTTCTTTTTTTTTGCTGATAGCCTGGATCTCCTCTTCAAATCACGCGTGCAACACTCAGTTCGCAGAGGAGTCAGTCACGGAAGAGTCGGTGAATCCTTCAATTATCAACCTGAAACGATTTTTCGAACGTACGGGAAAGTCTGTATATGCTCATGTAGCAAAAATAAACTTTTAAATGTTTTACAGTCTAGGACTCGATGAATCACAGTACTGTCACCCAGTTAGTAAAGCTTGTAAATTCAATTCAAAGATATAGAGAATACAAACAAACTCCGTCGCTATTTATTATCCATTTTCCATCAGCGTTTGACGAGGTATGGCATAAGGCTTGTCTCTTTTTTTCTTTTAATATTGATGATTGTTTGTTTGTTTGTTTCAAGAGGGTTCACAGTTACGTAAGAAAACAGACCGATTTTATAATTCGAAAAAAAGTGAAGGAAAATTAAATTTTATACATTACATCTTTTTGTTGCTTTATTGAAGACAGAATTTCATTTTTCTTAACTTAACTGTGATAATATGTAGCTAAACAGTGTTAGTATGCCACAGAGTATTGGCTTATTAAGAATTCTATATGAGTAACGAAACCATTACGGGGTTGAATAAAATATTTATACGCAAAAAACTCTAGCACCTTTGTATTTCCTCTAAAGCATCCATATTGTTTACTTTCGTTATCGTTAAATACTCCCTACTCTATATCACTGTGCGCTGTCGGTTTAAAAATTTGCTATGTTTCCTAAATCCAAGAGTTTTATAACGTTTCTTTTGATGAAAAATGTCGTCGCCAAAAACAGTACACCGTGTATGTGAGGTCTTGTTGTGTTTCGCTGAAGAAGAGCGAGATAATAAGTATGCAAATAAAATGTGGAAACGTGAAAGCAAAGGAAATTTGTCGTCTTAATTTGATCTCTTTTTTAACAAAAAACAGAACGGAACACGCAATGCATTGTAATTAATCTGTATTAATCAAAGAAAAACCGTAACGCTGTGACCAAAAACGGTCAAAAGTGTCACAGCGTCACGGTTTTTCTTTGATTAATACAGAATAATTAGAATAGTATCAAACTTGACAAGGTATCACATCTTGTAGAGCAAACAATTTTCTATAAACTGGTATACTTGTTCAATTTTTACCAGCTCGTCTTCATTCCTTTAGACAAGCTTTTTAGATAACCCCAAAATCGATTTCTTGGGCTGTCTGTACAACAGTTGCATTTCCATAATAAATCAATGTTCAGAGCCGAGACACTTTTCATTTTGTTCAGTAATGTTTAATCTACTTAATTATCTAACTGCCATTTCAGATTAGTTTGTAACTTTATTGCATTAACTTTTGGAAAAAGAGCAAAAAATGGAGGCCGTTAGCTGGACAAGCCGTGGTTATATTAAGATTTTGTTTCATAAATATCGTGAATTTTTACGAGTGACTCATAGATTACCATTGTTCCAGGTTTATTGAAAATCACAGGTATTACCAGTGAAAGAACTTATCAAAGGGGTATCCCGGCATGGAAATACCTTTTTTGTGGTTCTTTGTGTTTTCCGAGAGTACGTTGTTGCACTTAAACACATAGCGTCTTACATTATATGACTCTGTTACAACCAATATGATAAGTTTTTTCGCTGGTACTTCTGACCACAACTGTGCAAAGCTTTCAAATGAACCGTTACTCAATGCGTTCCATTTGTAATTCTGTATAAACTAGGTTTGTAGAGCTCATGGAGAAACGTTTCTTCATCAGTAGAAGGAGTCGAAACTTCACTCTGATCTTGCTATTAAATGAAAGCGAGTGATATATATTTAGCACATTAATCTAACTATTCCATTGATTTTCAAACGGAAGAAGTAATGAAAAGGTAAAATAGTTTTAACGATTTAATACTTATCGACAAGCCAATTTTTCTAAAAGCAAACAGTCTTGTGCAAAATATCTTTCGATCTCACCACCTGGTTTTTGGAGCCAAAAACAGCAAACTTTTTTTGAACCAAATTCATGCGATGGTAAAAATGGCAGTAAATTTTGTTTTAATTTAGAAACGATGCAATCACTTGGATACTGGTATTTAACTATGGCTAACGTCATATGAAATTGTTCAATTTTTGGTTGTTTTATTTTAACACCTTGAGCACTAATAGCCGATTCTATTCCCCGTACTAAAGTCCATAATGAAGATGCTGATTCTGAGTCAACTTCTGCAGTTATATATGCTTTTAGAGTATCAACATGACAACGGATTTCATTTAATCGAAGTTCAAAGCTTGACCATTTATAATTTTCTAATACTTGTTCAATGATGTTTATTTCCTCATCACTATAACAATCAAAATAAATCAATGAACAATGGAGAATTAATAGAGGTTGTGTGTGTATAATGGTTGAATTATGGTCATCTACACTGTGTTTTATCATTGTTTGAGCTAGTTTTGCTGTTGCCAAAAAAGTTGGATTTAACATTAATGGAATAAATGGCGTGATAACATTTTGTGAACCATGCGGACAATCGTTTTGGGGGTTTGTAGTATTTCCATAGGGTACCCAAGAACAAGACGAATAAGGTGACACCATTGTAACATTTGGTGGATAAACCAGAGGTGACTGCCCTTGAGGAATTTGATAGGGAGCAGGAGCAGAGTTGTCATTCATGCATTGTGTCACTAGAAAGAAAGACAATTTACTGTAACGAAACGAAAAATCAGTTGATCTGACGGTTGATATATTCACCCGAATCTGAAGGTTTTTGTCGTCTATGGAAAATATTTTCTAAATATGAACTACCATGATGGTTTGAGTGACTACACGACAACAAAGTGAACAGTATCAAACTGGGAAAAAATATGATGATCATGGTAGCGATGTTGCTGAAATGTTAAACCAGCTATTTAGTGTTGCACATTTTATATCAGTACGAGAGACAGACAGACAGAGAGTGAAAGCCTTCATTTTGTTAAGTATAATATAGGAATTAGCGCTACTGACAAAAGAACAAAAAAATGTTGCTTGTCTATGACCGACTAATGAATTTTTATTTTTTAAAAAGAAATACTTGAGGTTTTTACCCACTGAGTGTGCATACAAATATGATTACGATCTACTTTCCTAAATGCACTGACGCATCGAATTTCCGACTGCTTGCTTCCTGATGACATAGGAAGCGTTCTCCTAACTATCGAATTATTCTGCAATTTTGACGGACTAAAACATGCTGACAAAAAAGAATATCAAGAATAAAATTGAGAATCATATGAAATTACTAAAAATCTGGCGAGATTGTGTCATATTACTTTAGTTTGGTTAAAGACAACAGAGCAGATAATGAGGAGAATGCTTCCTATGTCACCAGTACGCAAATTGGAAATTCGATGCATCTAGGAACGTAGGTCGTAATCTTATCCGTATGAATACTAGTAAAAAATCAAACTAAACAGAACTTAAATCATTCGAATAAAATACACATTTTGTTTGTTTACGTGTATGTATGAACGTATGTTCCAAAGCACTGTAATCCAAATATTTGTGAATAACTCTTACTGAATGGACACCTGTAGTGCGCTTCTGTGTTAATGATACATGTGTAATCATCATATATAAGAGAAGAGAGGAGGAGTGTGTGTACAGTGTACACATAATTAAGTGTGTACACTGTATACACTTAATTATATTTTGATAATAATCATGCACATAAAGAGAAAAAATTATTATCAGTGCATCTCATATCGATCATATAGTCATATACTGCACAGTGGGCATTTTTCCATAGAGCAGACGGACATTTCGTTTTTTTGAGTTAAAAATGATTATTTTCGCATAATATAGTCTTATTATGCGTCAGATATTAATAAAAGTAAAAAAAACTCGAATTCAAAAAAGTATTTTTTTTCGATAAAACATTCCTTAGGAGCCATTTCACATAAGTCCGCCTACGTTACATAGAACACTGCTCAAATTTATGCCAAAGAAGTTGTTGAAACCAGCCATAAAAGAAAATATAGACATTTCTGAGTAAACTGGGGTTTTCCGTTTGAAAAAATATTGCTGCGTAACTGAGAAACGAGCATTTTACAATTTCGACCAACTTACGGTGGTCAATTTTCACTAGGCACGTGGACGTTTGGCCTGCAAGCTAGAGGAAAACTTAAAAGTGCGTTTTCTACACGTTATCTTGTGTGCTCTATCTAATCGAATGCTTTTCTAATTCTAAAAAGGTTTTCTAAGTGGGTTTCCAGAGCTCTGGTCTCTAGAAAACCACTTAGAAATCCTTTAAAAAACTCGAAAACAATTGCATTGGATAGAAAATCATCGATAACCTATTGCAATAGCGTTTAGACGATTTCATCTGTTGATAATTTCAAATTTTAAAATTTCAGTCAAAAGTCCCTGTACGCACATGCAAGAAACAAAGGAATCAACTAAATTCAAAATTTTCAGTACAAATACAGCTGAATTATACAGCATTCGACGCAGTTTTTGCGCTGATTCCAAATATATTATTGGTTTTAATTTCAATGTTCCTGGAGTGAGATAATCCGGACTTATCTAAAAAACCAAGAGTTTTTGGAAAACCTGTAACTCGTTCCAGAAGCCTTTTCGCTATTTTTCGCTAACAGCATTGATGTAGCAATAGTAGAGGAATATTCTCTGAAAATTTGATCGAGTTTGAACCTGTGGAAAATTGTGGAACATTATTATACTGAGGTATGCTGTTTGAAAAACACTTAGCGGAGAAAGAAATTATTTTTCATGAGTAGATAGAGTGGAAGGTCTAGTTTTGCATTGTGTATAAAATTAGCAAACGTCGTACTTTGTTTCGATCTTTATCGCTCTGTTTTCCGACAAAAATCTGATTCACTCATTTCTCGCTAATTATGACACCTAGAAAAAACTTCCAAGGGCAAAAAGATAGAGCGTTTGCCCAAGTATATGTTCTGCTATTTGAATTTACCAGAAGTCCACTTTCGTTTTTCCACCTAATGTCCGCATGGTTGCCCACTGTGCAACTTTTGGAAAATGTGACATACACATCTCATATTGACAACTTTGTGTTGCTTATATCTCGGCAATCAAATAAGATAAAGAGCTCAAATCTTTTCCGTAAATAGAGTCAACATCCTTCTTCGATTTAAAATAAACCCGACTTCTGGGAATGGTTTCGTTCTCGTACAGTGACTGGTACGTCCTAAACTCATATTTTGTCCATTTTGGCGCCATACTGTATCGAAACGAAACATTTTCATAAAATTTTGAAAACACCGTTAGATAGAGGATCTCGAATACTACAACACCTAAACATGTGAGCTTCTAATTCGCTTTCGCTCAAATAAAAACTGCATCGAAAGTAGCGACTTTATCTGAAAATGTGAGTTTTCAAAATCAATTTTGTCCCATGGCATAAGACGAATTTTGGAAATATTTTGTGCATAAGTAGTTCCAACCTTGATCTATCAATAGATGAAAACATTTCGGTGGGCAACGTTAAGCTGCTAATGCTCCCGACAGTAGGTATCACGTAAAAATCATTATATTTTTAGAACAGTATTTTGCATTTTTTGGTTTGAAGAAAGTATTTTAAAGCGAAACCAAGCCCATATTAGTGATTAACGTCAGAAACTGAACCGAATAATGTATCATTCAGTCAGCTGTTTCAGCAATTTATGCTGGAAAACCAGTTCGGTTCTCTAAAAGCTGGCATAGAAAACCATAAATCTGTTACGTAGATAAACTGGATGTGAGCGACGTCTTAGAAATCCAAGGTTGGTTTGTAGAAAGGTTTCCTAGAAACCTTCGGAAACAAGAAAATCTTTTTGATCGATTTTTCGTCCAGAATCGGAATCAGCGAATAACATAGAGCCTGTTCTGACATTCCAAAGGAGATTGAGTGGTTTTTGACTGAGTTATGAGTTTTTTAATTGTTGATGAAAACAATCAAAAATGGGTTATTTCACCTAGTATAGGTTTTCACTCGGTTGTTGCATTTTGTTCTGAAAACTAACATTGGCACGAGATTCAGCATAGTGGATAACCTATGTTTTCATTTGTTCAAGTAGTGTTGATCGTCGCTTATACGAAATGGCTCTTAGGGATCCTTGCCTTGACTTTTGTCAAATAATATTTTATTTGTAAAATTACCAAATTATACATCACACGATGCATTTTTTTGCGCTGATTCTGAATATGACATTAATTTTCAAGAAAAGTTTTTCGCGGCTGAGAAAAATGGAAAATACCTCAAAAACCAGAGTTTTTTGGAAAACCTATATATTGATTTAGGAGAATTTGCACATTTTCGCGCATACATGGTGGATGCAGAATATGTGGACGAACATTTTGATGTAATTTGAATCGAATTAGACTTTAGGAAAATTTAGGATTTTTACTGCACTGGTGGCGTCAGTTGGAAACACTCTTACGTTTAGGAAAACACAGATTTTCTCCTTAGCGCTTAACTCTGGAACAATATATTTTTTTGAAAAATGTAGGCGGTATAGTGCAGATTCCGAATATCTATACCTCATAACTTATCATATAGTCCAAAATACAAAAAAGGTTTGCCAGCGAAAGGCGCTTTTTAGCGGGTGGTTTTTCATTTATAGGAGGAAAAATCGGTTTTATTTCATATGTTTGGAAGACTTCGAGTAACTTCGAGATGTTCATCTCTCTTGCTGCTTCATCTAATTCTATGATTTTATTTGTATAAAGTGAAGGACTAAGAGATGACACAGTCAAGTAATAATAAGAATTATGCACGAGAGTGACAAGAAGTTATTTACTACTCCGACTGAAATAATTTAGGATGAAAAAAAGTCGTTGATATATTAGCTGACTTCTATGTAAAACACTGCGAAGCATCTCAATACAATGTGAATAATCAATACCATTTACGAGCTATATAATCATACTGCCAAATTTCGTATTTACCCAATATGCCACTTTCTAAAATTTCTTTTGATGAAGTACAAAAGCAATGGCAAATATTCAGTCCCAAAAAATCAACAGACTCAGTTAAAACATCCGCTTTTCTATTAAAACAACTTTCACCAAAATATTTAAATATAATCACAGTTACATTTAACAAATGAGTGAAAAAAGGAGTTTTTTTAAATCAATCGGGATTTACACCAAGAAGAAGGCTAAAAACACGAATATTATCTTTATGCGAAGATCTAAGATTGACAATAGCTGCTAGTAAACGTTCAGCATTAATAACCTTCGTAGACTTTATGACTGTCTCTGATCGGATGTGGTTTTCGGCTCTCATAACTAACTTATTAGAATTGGAAAAGCCGCTAGAACTTGTTCGATGGACTTGCTTATGGCTGCAGAATGGAACCTTCTCTATCTGCCACGGGGAAGGTATCTCTACACTAATAAAATTTCTTGTGGGAACTCCTTAAGGTTAGATACTCGCTGCTACATTATTCCGCTCTCACATCCGTTTTCTTCCTAAATATTTTATGCAACTAAACTAATCACACATTTATTTGCCGATGATGCGGCCATTGCATTTCTTTTGGATCACTGGAGAGACGCTCTTCTACGAACAGTGAGGAATTAGAAGAACGGACAAAAATAGCTTTAGATTCATATGCTAAAATCGCAGACGCCATCATTCTATCGATCAATGTGTCAAAAACAAGCGTCTTGCTCATCCACAGTATATAGTTGCGCATCGTTGTTACTGCTGTTGTAGTAGTGGCATTTGCTTTGAAATGCAATCATAAGAACACATATATTGTGTTTTGTTTTCTAAAAACATCTTTACTTACCACAAAAACGATAAAATATCGTTACAGTATTACGGAATCTATCAGGTATAACCATATTTTCACTTTAATCAAACCGTAACGCATTAGGGCCACCTGAAAACAATACTCCGTTCATATTGAGAACAGTTATCCTCAATGTAGCTCCACGTGCCCATCGTTGTATACGTATATTGCTGGAATCAAGTATATTTTAAAAGCCATCCGTGTCCACAATAATTTCATAGAGTATGATAGTTTATCTGCTGTCGACCCATTAACACCTGTTACGCCAGCTGCTGTGCACTGCGTCGATTCCAACAAACACTTCTTGATTACCATAATCACCTATATACAATGTATTGTTTGTATCATCATAAATACTCCATGGAAAATTTAGTTGACTTGCATTTGTGCCTCTTCCATCCTGGCCAACCACAATAGTTCTGTTCGAAGCATCTTGAATCCATGTCAATACAGGATCATTACTACTATTTGATATGTATATACGAAATTATTTACATCGACAAAAAGATCATAAGCCAAGTCGAGTTTGTCTACACCTAATCATTCAACTCCTCCCGCCACCGTTATTGCATTTATAGCAATAGATGCCAATTTCTGAATACGATCATTGTATGTGTCAGCTATAAAGATATTGTTATTATTATCTATAAACATACTGTAACAATCAGTGTTTGGTTTCCATCAGTAATAATCACATCTCTAGGCTGATTTAATTAGTACGGCACTTGACCGAGCTCTCCTTATTGGGGAGTCAGACTATTCCAGGTATTTTACCATAGAGATGTTGACAGACGACAAGATAGTTGTGCTGTAGATAGAAAAAAAATGATACAATCATCTAATTCTATGGGAAATAATTCGGTAAAGAGAAAAACGTTCTTTTACTCGTTATTAGTCTCGGTATCGTACTGAGCCTAAAAGTAATTAATAAAATCAGTTTTTTATGTCATTAAACCAAGAGACACTGTCGGATCATCATACTTGCAATAATATCAGAAATCAGTTCAAATTTGATAAAAGCATGTGGATCTCTAATGAAGGTATCTACCAACTCGACCTTCATTGGGTATTAAGGTAATGCAAAAATGGAGCAGAATTTTTTTCTTAACTTATTACACACCATTCGTTAGAGTTTTTCGAGCTGATCGCGAATATGTAGTTTTCAATTTTTCGAAACGTTTTTTCAAACCGGAAAATCGAGATAACTCAAATCACCTCAAAACTCAAAAAACGATGAAGTTCACCAAAATTAGCTTTTTTGTTTATTGATTCGTTTTGAAGGGTTTCTGAATTTTTAATGAAAAATGAAGGTTTTTGAGTGATTTTTTATAGTATACACGTTGTACTATATACTGATGTGTTTTCAGAAGAAGATTCCTCTTAGTTTTTCAGCTATATGCTCTCAACACTTGTTTCATATTTTGTTCACTCTCTCTCTCTGACTATGTTGCTTTTAGCTTTCTCAGAGTTTATCTAGGTTGCAAATACAAAAGAAGAAAGTCTGATTTTTTAAACGTTAATCATCAATATTGAGCGCCACATATCTCAAAAACTAAAAGAGTCATTTTTCTGAAAACCCACCAGACCCATCAGAAAACCCATTCTGAAACCCATAGTACAACTTGTACATTATAGAAAATCTCTTAAAAGGCTTGGTTAAAATAAGTAGCTTATATAAAAACCTTGGTTTTTCATTAAAAATCTAGAAATCCTTCAAAACAAAATAATTTTTCAATCAAAACTAAATTTCATTCGCTGAATTTTTAATAAACATGCCCCTAAAACTTATCAACTCAAAATACAGGTTTGTCGGAATTATATTATGAAAGTCAAAATCAAAGAAAACTAACATCATCAATAGATTCAGCATGTTCGAAAAAATCAACAACAGTTTTGTCATCTACAATCGCCAAATGTCTTTATTGCTTTATGTTCCCTTTACCATTGACACTAGTTTTATTCATGAGAAACGATACATTTATATTGAAGTCAGTACCACGCGCTATATGGTTTTCCCATAATTGTTTGTTGTTTTTTTCTTCTGTCTGTTTTTGGCCTCAAACAATATTACTTGTCCAGGCGTGAAATTAGTTTTGTTATTTCACGACCAGCTCACTGAGATGTTTGACATCCAAAAGAAGAAAGTGTGATTTTTTAAATGTTAATCACCAATATTAAGAGCCACATATCTCAAAAACTGAAAGGGTTCTTTTTCTGAAATACATCAATATATAGTACAACTTGTGTACTTCAAACTAATATAAAGCAGAAGTAGATCCTCTCTAGTTAATCAAATTTTAATTCGCGAAGTTGGCAGAATATAGAGTAAGTTGATTATACTATTATCCAGAAGTCAAGGCACTCGATTGTTTTCTGAAGATAGAAACAACATGGAGACCTGCGGTTTTCGTCATTCAAAAGAGGAGACTAGAATGCATGTTTTCATAAACAACATTATTTCCAGAAGAGTTTTTTGAAATAAGTTTCTTAGGAGATCTTTGGAAAACTAGGTCGTCTGTAAGGATTTTTCAATAAGATTGTATTGCTTTTTTCTCATGGGCTGATAGCTCAGGGCGTCCTCTTCAAAATGGAAGTCAAGTGAGACCTTGATTTTCTACGGTTCGGGCGTTGTATCGGATTTTCTACGAGTCCAAGGGCTGGCACCCGGTGACTATTGGCAGCCTTAAAGACGGATGGACTATGGGTAATGGACCATGCTGAGTTTCGAGGAGATATTTATTTTTAGAAAAAGTTTTAAGAATCTACCGAAAAGCCAGTTTTACAAAAATTAGGGTTTTCAGGCTGTTTTCATCTAATATTAAAAAGTTCACTATTCACGTAAAAAACATCAGAACAAGCTCAAATTCTCAGAATGTAAAGTATTTAAGCTATTTTATATCCTATTCACAGAAGATCTCGAAGCTAATTTTACATAGTTCTTAGATTTTCCAAAAGGGTTTCTGGAAAACCTATTAACAAAAATATATTTTTAGATTTTTCCGATCTTATGAGCACATTTAGCGGACAACATTAATCATATACTGAGAATTTGAGCTTGTTCTGATGTTTTCAGGCTGTTTTCATCTAATATTAAAAAGTTCACTATTCACTTAAAAAACATCAGAACAAGCTCAAATTTTAATATTAGGTGAAAACAGCCTGAAAACCCTAATTTTCGTATTGATGTTTATAGCAGTTATTCATACTAGTTTTGCTTTTGGATTTGGAGCGTTAATAACGGTATCTGCAAAAGGATCTTTACAGCAGCTCGTTGTCTGCTATTAGCTTTAATTGGATTTTTTGCACCCGATACTGGATCATTTATTGAATGGTGTTTTAAAGTTATTTTTCCTGTTATAGCTGATAAGGCAATGACTTTGATTCATCATACTTTTAGGTATGCTGTTATAATTGTTTCTTTAATGTGTATTCTATCCTCAAGTTTATTAAGAAAAACAATACATGGGAAATATATAAAAGCGATCCTTTTATATCCATGTTTTCATTGTGTTCATGTAGAATAATGCTGCATAAACACCAACTTGCACAATTAGTTGCTCCCATTCTCAATCATCTGTTCTGCACGCCTAACCATCGATGTAGTAGCCAAGTATTCCATCAGGGAAGACACCCAAATTGTCCTTACTTTTGACCTTGACGTTGCCATCGACTTCAACCATGTGTTCGACACCTACCGTTTCAAGATTCCAAAGATACAGTTTCTGAGAATTTCCTCGGACTCGAAAGATGGCGTCTTGACAGTATCGATTGTCACCGGTTCCAATACAGCTAGTACTCCAGTTCTGGAAGAAACTGTAGAGGCCAGCATTATAGATGTACATATTTGTCGCATTGATTATATCTACACCCCATCCTTTGGCGCAATTAGTGCCACCTGTTGGACATGCATCGAAAACAGGATCAGACCAGGCGGCAAGAGGAGTGAATGGTACGGGAGCTGGTGGATTGCTCTGGAAATAGGCTGACTCGGTTTGCGCTTGTCCAAAGAAAATGTTCTTCGCATTGACGAATTGGTATTGATAGAGTACAGAGTGCTCTGCTGAAGTTCCATACATCCAAAGTGGACCTTCGCTCTCGACTAGAATAGTCCGAGCATTGAAAATGTCAATTTGAGAGTGGTCAGGATAGTCCAAATTGTGATCAGCCACCCAAAGCCATGTGTTCTCCATATAGAGGGACCCAAGAGGGGAAATGTGGAGCTGAAGGAAGGCACCCTGGCATTCTGATCTGTTACTTGCACCGGTAAGCTTCAAGCAATTCGATGGTGTCTGGTTTGTGCCTTTTGCTCCACCTGTTCGAAAGTGCGTGGACCAAAGTCCTGATTTTCCCGGGCAGATCGACTTAAGATTCCATTGCATCATGATTGCACCGGGCACCGGTCCTTGATGTGAGAAAAGTATATCAACAATTTGGACATTGCCCGATTGTCCTTGTCGTCCAACTGCCCATACAGGCTGTGGATTTTTTCCATCACCAAAGAAGGAGCCAGTCGCCATGATCACGGACTCAACTTCACCTATGATCACTGCGTTCGGTGGTATATGGACGGTACTTGTGTGTATATAGGCACCAGCGTCAAAGAAAATGATCTTGGTCGCCGCATAAGTATCAATGATTTTTTGAATGGTTGCAGTGTCGTCTGTCACTCCGTCACCTTTAGCGCCTAGACTTTTCACTGTCACGAATTGGTTGATTGAATATTCTGAATATTCGGGCCTTGAATGTTCCAGAAATTTCGAGCCATCAAGTAATACAGCGGACTTGTCGGGTGGAGGAAGTGGACCTCGACTAAACGTATAGTCGTTGGAAGAAGCTTTGTAGACATGACCTTGACCCCACGAATCAATTCGCTGGTTTCCTTGCAATAATATCTGGTTCGTTGTGCTTTGAACCGCGACTGGAGTCTTCTCGAAATAGACATTGTCCAAAAGAATTTGTCCGGCGCTCGGAGGCGTGGACTGTGCGTTGGCAGAAGTGATAATTCCAACCGGGGTGTCGTAAAAGTGAGAGTCCAAGACCGTGAGTCCTCCAACCGACTCATTCTGTCCAGGTTTGACAGACATGTCAATGCCAACGCGACAGTTGTTGATCGAAAGGGACTTGTACAGCCAATTCCAGTTCCATATTTGGCTGATCGCAGTCTGACATCCAAAGAAGGTCATATTTCTCGAAGTAAACTGCTGGTTTCCCAAAAATGCACCGATCTTACCGCCATAGAAGGTCAAATCACTCATGAAGCCGCCACTTCCACTCTCGATGAACAAACCTTGATGCTGTGTCCCTTCTGCCGTTGACATCTCGATGACGAGATTCTGTAGGGCCGTGGCCTGACCCACTGGCCAATGAATACCACTTGTACCGAGACCTGGGTCCATGGTTGTCATGTCTATTCTCAAATTTCTAATCTCGCGGAAAAAGTTATTCGTAGCACCCCAAGCGAGATTTCCCGCGCCATTATACGGATCACCATCGAGCACGTAGCCCGCCTTGAAACCGCTTGAGCATTTGATGGTCGGTAATCGGTTGCCAGATGGATTGCCAACTAACTGCGTGTAATAGTCGAGTTGGAGACTTGTGCTAACCAGATATGTACCATAAGGAAAGTAAATGAGGCCGGGTTCGGATGTCGACCCTTCACATGCTGAAGCAGCAGAACATCGACCGCTCGAGATAGCATTTTGGATAGCTCTGGTATCATCAGTAATTCCATCTCCCCTTGCACCAAAGTCCTTCACGTTTCGGTAAACTTTGTAATCCCGAGTATCAGAGAAGGGGTTCGATCCACTTGTTTGTAGCACTTCGCGCCAGAATTGAGCCGGATAGTCTGGAATGATGTGTGTCGGGTATTGACATGAATTCGATACACTACATGAATTCACCACCGAAAAACAAAGAACGGATACGAAACAATAGATTGTCGTTGTGATCATAGCTTCTGTTGAAATGTGAAACAGTGGTGATGGTACCCCATTCTTTATTTCTAACAAACAGATGGTGTTTTAAGCCGTACTCTTTACAAATAAGAAAGCGCACGGTATCTTGTTCCAATAATTATAAATTTGATATAGGTCCTACGTACTTAATACTTATGTATTTAAGTACTTGATGACATTTTACAAAAAATTTAATTATCATGGAAGATCAAAGAACAAGCAATCAACATTCGATTGAAATGGGATACAACTTTTGAAAAGAAAGCGAGAAATGATGGATTAGGAGTACAGTAGCCAGGCATGAATACTATTCAAAGAGACAAGGACTTTATTTGAAATAGGAGAAAATTTCATATTGATCTCATCTTGGAATGGGAAGAAAAATACCATTTTACATTTCGCTCCAATACATTTTATGACCGACTCGATGACTATGTCACGGCCGGTAACAATAACCGTCGGCGCTGCTTTTCTCGACGAAAGGAAAAGAAATTAAGCAGACTATTGAATAAAATGAATAAACAACGGACATAATCACTTGTTGGCATACACGATAATGGCTCAGTTCTATTTACTACCGGAACTGGTACTACTCGAGATCTACTCCTGTTTATCATGTAAAGATGTCTTCTACGCCTTCGTTCACTATCACACGAGGCAGAATTTTGTAAAAAATCCAGAATATTCCGCATCATCATGTTTATTCCGGGATATTCTACCATATTGTTAGGAAAATTCTCGTAGAACTCACATTATGTTGCAGAATCGTGCAAAATGGTTTACAGTTTATAAGTTTCAGCGAAATTGTGACATCTTGGGACACATAATGGAAAATCTGCGAAAAGTTTGCTTAAGTTTGCATTTGTCTGGTTTTTGCTACCTTTTACCGCAATTATCTTTTACAATGTAGAGCAAATTGCAATAGTACTTTACCTGTTTTGCATCTTTCGTTCTTTCTGATCGGTGATGTATGATACATAACAAATTCGTTGCCTTCAAACTATTCTCGTAATCACAAGTGACATTTGTCTTTTCTCGCTCATATGAATTTTTTCGTTCTTTTTTCTTTTTCTCTACGTAGAGGATTATATGCATCATATATGATCGATCGTACGAACGAAAGGTAGAAAAGAAATGAAAGCACTATTTCAACTTTTTCTGTTCTGTTCCTTTTTTCTGTCCTCTAGCGTTAATAGAAGAATGGACGATGGGTACAGACTGACGGTTGTGTGCTGTATTTTGTAGTATGCAGATTTGGACCTTTGATCTTGTATAGCGTAAGTCACTGTTAAAGTTTGGTCATCAGAGAACAATCACTTTCTGACTCTTTTGTCTGAGACTTTTTGAGGAACATATGGCCGCTAGGATGATAAAAGTCATAAAACAGTCACAAAATCCTTCTCATTCTCACTTTTTAGTAGAGCTACCAACAGAAAGTGGATTTCTTTGCCACGATAGATAACTAAAAATTTCTACAAGCCTAAAGTAGACGAATAGATGCACACTATTGCTACTTCTTGTTTTCCGCTAGCAGCCTTGGCACCAGCGGCGCCCAGCGAGGTTGTATAGAAGTGAAAAGAGGTCATTTTTGAACATCCGACTTAGAATTACACATCAAAAATTAGCCAAGTAAAGTGAAACTAATGGTCATTACCCCTGAAGGTCAAGTACTACGCTATCATTAGTTTACTTCTCATTGGTGTACCTACTTAGCCCGTACTAAAACCATGTCGAAAATATGGATTAATATTTTATCCAATTCGATTTCAAGAAACTGAGTACATAGCCTAAATGAATCTAAAACGTTGTGAAATTTAGCTATGTATATTATCCGCCTTTCGATATTAACGGCTCTTACACTTCCTTTTCTTACTCATGTCTTTGAATCATTTGTTTTACTGGGTTTCTCTCGCTTTCCGGTGTGTCTAGAGCGTTAAGACAGCAAGGCCCCGCCCCGATCCTTCATTTTGTATCTCTACATTCAACGTAAATAAAATAAAAATATCTGCATGATAACGACGGTATAGATATGCATGACATTGCCGATCTAATCTGAACGATGGTTCGCAAAATATCATTTGAAGTCTAGGATTTACCATAAAAACCATATAAACCATGAATAACATAAATACCTAAAATACCATAAAAACCAATAAAAACCATATAAACCATGAATACCTACAATAACATAAAGTTGGAATGGATGCTTGTTGCCAATGTTTTTTATACAAAGGCATTGTAAAGTAAAGGTGGGCACATGTCATGTAGTCTTGAAACAACCCTGATGTTGACGTTGCTTCGTCAAATTTGGAATAAAATTGAAGTTGCCGCAATTGCAATCTTTCCACGACATCATGGATTTGGCCTAGCTTGTAGAAGGTCTACTGACCATATTCCCTTACGTAGAACCTTGAAGTTAGTATCAAATGAAAGAGTGCGTCGAGTTCTATATACTTCGATGAAGAAAAGTTATGCTACATATCGCGGTCGTGATAGAGAGATTTCTGAAAAAACCGGTTTTCTAGAAAATCTAATGCTCTTAAAGTTTCTTTCAGAAGTTTTTGAGTTATATCATTAGATAGTCCCTTCAATTCTTCATTAAACGAGATACTGACCAAGTTTCTATGCGTGTCAAAAGGTGCCATAGAAAATACGATACAGATGGAAAACAGCGTTAAACCATTAGTGTGGACAAAGTGTCTAAAGACGAATTGACGAATCGCAGTTTTTAGGCGTAAAAATGATGCAACAATTCGCATTTTACCATTGTTTTGCGAATTCGTAATTCAATGCGAACTGATGCGAACTAACAAAAAATGATCAAAAAACGAACCAAAAAAATTGCNTGCCTCTTTTCTTCCTTTTGTCAATTCATAAATTAGGACGAATTCGTAAGAAAGAAATTTCCGGTACCTACGAATTCGTAAATCGAATTGGTCGGCCATCGACGAATTCGTGAAATGATCATTTTGGTCCCCAGGAATTCGTGTACGACTTCGTAAATTGGCAAAAATACGATAAAATGCGAATTTACGAATTCTATTTACGAATTCATAGATGCCAAAGCGTAACCGACGAATTCATAAATAGAATTCGTAAAATACAAAGTGATGTCAGGGACAGAACACTTTTCTCTGAGGTTAAAAATAGATAGATCCGTCTCTTTTCATCGACTCGCATACTTCTCATATCAATTCGCCGTTATTCTTACGAATTCGTAAAATACGAATTGATCAGTTGAATGAATTAATCAAAAAATGTGACAATAGACGAGATCAATACATGTATCTGTGCGAAACAAACAGAGGGGAATCTCTCTTTCTTTTGTGTGCATGTACCGAGCGGGGGGACGGGGGCAGTGAGGATGGCTGTGAGTATTTACACAACATGGCGTATTTTACGAATTCGTAAGAATAACGGCGAATTGGTATGAGAAGTATGCGAGTCGATGAGAAGAGACAAATCTATCTATTTTTAACCTGAGAGAAATGTGTCCTGTCCCTGACATCAATTCGTATTTTACGAATTCGTAAGAATTATCAATTCTCAATGAATTTGCAGAATGGGTTTGTCAATTCGTGGATCCATTTTCAACCGCTGGATCAGTTCGTAATACGAATTCGCTAATTCGTATTTACGAATCAATCTAGTTTCAAAATCAGTGAACACAAATTCGTAAACTAATTTTACGAATTATTTGCGAATTGATCATCATCGTGTTTGATCTATTCTCTGTTTACGAATTCGCAAGAAGAATTCGTAAAAGTTTTTAAGAGTATCCGTACGAATTCGATACAGTTCGCATCAATT
>CAJNOQ010004096.1:0-18368 GCA_905250885.1 Didymodactylos carnosus | reverse complement strand
TTTTTGAAAATCTTCGATACACCTAATTTTATAAATTCTATAACTCGGCGAAATCAAGTCCAAACGACCTTAAAATTTTTTCATAACCCCAGTTTTGATCATAGAATCGAAAAATAGAAAAAAAAAGTATAGGTCAAAAAATTTCACTTGACCGACTTTTGGCCCTATGGTTGATGTGGTGGCAAAATGTCTCTTAATGTGAGAGTTCACACCTTTTTTCAACTTGATTGCACAAAAATGCTGTCAAAGGGGTAATCGATCACAGTGAATCACTGTAACGCCAATGAAACATCTCACTTAGTATTTATTGTGAGAGCCGACCGAAGGGAGGCCTAAGTAGTGTTCTTCAAGGAGTTAGTTTTAGTTGTATCTGAAGTAAGTCCTTTCAGTGAAGGTCATTTCAGTGGAGCTGTCAAATCAGTTTAACCACTTTGATTTTTTCGAGCATCGTCAGACAATCGCAATTTATGTATACAACAAGACTATATCATTGCTTTTCGTGTGTAAAGCTAGGGCGTCACCTCGCAGTGTGTATTTTACACACCGACACCGTGACAGACAATCTGTGGAAATCGCTAGGCGTTCACTTTCAATGTGTCATTTACGAGCATGAGAATGATGTAAAGCTCGTTCTTCTTGTACATACATAAAATCGACTACTATCCATCCCAGAACACAGTGCCGTTGGGCATTTTTCGAAGTGATTTTTTTCATGGATATATACTCTGAAGTGTGCTCTACAAAATGGGAGTAAAGCGAGGCCTTGATTTTCTACGATTTGGATGTTGTATCGGATTTCCGACGAGTCCCAGGAGTGGCTCCCGGTGATCCCTGGTAGCCTTAAAGATAGATGGACTATGAATAATCGACCATGTTGAGTCTCGTGGCAATATTTGTTTTTAGAGAAAGTTTGAAAAAAGTCGTAAAATCGAAAAGCACATTTTTGTTAATAGGTTTCTCAGAAATCCTTTTGGAAACCCGTTTTGAAAATTCATTTCGTGATCTTCTTTAAACAGGATATAGAATAACTCAGATACTCTACATTCTGAAGTTTTGAACCCGTTCTGATCTTTCTTGACTGACTAGTAAATTTTTAATATTAGGCCAAAACAGCCTGAAAACTCTAATTTTCGTAAAACTCGTTTTTCGGGAGACTTTTAAAACTTTTTCTAAAAACAAATAATGCGACGAGACTCCGCATGATCAATAATCCATAGTCCATCCGTCTTTCAGGCTACTAAGAGTCACCGGGTGCCGGTCTTGTGACTCGTCGGAAATCCGATACAACATCCGAACCGAAGAAAATCAAGGTCTCACTTTACTCCCATTTTAAAGAGAACAACATTAAACTGAAAACCGCAGACCTCCATCTAGCTTCTATCAAAAGTTATTCAAAAAGTAAGCGACATTTTGAAACGGATAGTAGTAAAAGTATGCGGTTTTCCACGAATTTTTGATTCGCCTTTTTCAAACTTTGTCTTGTTAACGACAAGTCGTCAAAGACTAAAAGTTTGAATTTATGGGTAAATTTAGATGGCGAATCGAATGAGATCGGTGAAGAAAAAACTTTTTATTTAACTTATGATGGACTTTTTTGATAGGCTTATAAACGCTCTACTAATAAAAATGAAGGAACAAAATAACTGATTTTATTCATCATAATCACTATCTGTTTCTTCTCCGAACTTCGTACCTAAAGAAAAAATAATTTACACCACATTATGTTGTTAACTTGTGTTACCATTCTTACTCAATTGTTTTCGTGCGGTTTGTCAAGAATTTCAAAGTTCGTGCAATCATTGCATCGTAGCGGGTTCGTTTATCGGTTGGTGATCCTGTAGCTGAATTTTGATTAGTTGGTTGTTTATCAGATGATGAAGATTCCGGCTGAACGATTGAAATAAAAAAATCAATGGGAAATATAACGTTTATCTTGTTTTGAACCACTTACCTGCAATTTCTTAGCAACCTGTTGTATTGTATCTAATAATGGAATCGATTTTGCTGAACTAGTGGAAACAGACTTTTTGCTGAAACAGACCATCAAGACAACGTTATAAACGAACTAAGTCGAGATGATGGAGATTCGAATGTGATTAAACTAGATCTGAATTAAAATAAAATGAGATTGCTTTCTCGACTGAAAGTGTAGAGTCAAATGAACAGAATGTTCATCTGCAATACACTGGTGACATCTGCTCGTTGTATACTAGCGACATATGCTCGTTGTATACTAGCGACATATGCAGAAAAGACTCGAATATTTAAAGGAAATTAGTTCATATTCATAGCTGTCCTACATAGCACATGTAGTAACATTATTCTTATAGAAAAGAAAGTACTATGAAAAGGCTTCAATCCAAAATGCCGTTGTTTTAAAAACCATTTTTGTTTCCTACGATTCTGAGATTGTTGAACGATAAATTACTAATTTTTTAAACAAATCAAATCAAAGACTTACTGCTCTCGAGGTGGCGGAGGAGGTGGCGGAGGATCTGGCTTCGACTTACTGCACAAACTGCAAACGTAATGAAATACAATGCACTGTAGTCTTTAAAATAGATCCTTCCACAAGACTTCCCGGTCAGTCATAGTCATTCCAGAAAAGCGCAGGAAACTCTGTTTACGAAAAATTGAATATATAATCTAATAATAACACGCAAGAAGCTCCGAGTGTGTAAAACTAAACCGCAGGAAACGCACGTTGCCATGGAAACAACGGATTTACTCCTTCTAGAACTCAGAAATGCGACAGAATTCGATTCCTCAAACAAACTGGTGCTGAATATTGGAGAATTTCTTCAATTCACCGACCACCGCTAAAAACCTAAACATCTAATCTGTTTTACCAATCGTTCTAACTTGAGATCTAGTGTGATGTGGTTAACCAACTGCGGTACCGAATTCAGTCGGCGTTTCTGAGTTCTATTAGGAGAGCTTTGCTATTTTGGTTCCTCTTCAAACGGTCGCTCAGAGCTGGTTTTTCGATCAAAAATGGTCTTTGCGCTGTCCAGGTCAGGTTCCGAAATAGGTTTTTTAAAACAAAATGCAACTTCGTACACAAGTACATGCGACTACAGAACTGGCACGGTTTAAACAAAACTGCGGGAGTCGTGTTAAACGTAAGAGAAGCCTCGTGCAATTACTCATTAGTTTAGGCTTATTCGCCAGTTAATTTGAAAAATGAAATACAAACGTACATTGGTGGTACAGATCTGGGCGTGTCTCTTCCTATGTTAAAAACGTCAGTTTTAGTGTTTGTGTTTCCTAAAACAACTATAACATTTTCATAATGAATGTGAATAACTTACGAATAGCTTACTATTCAAAGATGTAGTCGAATGTTGTTGATAGGACTTTTCTATATAAAGACAAAGAAAATAAACAATCATTAATGATTTTGTTCTTTAGCTTACTTTCTCTATCTAATTGTTTCGTTTGAAAATGGTTGACAAAAAACTCCGCTTCGTCTTCGTTAATAAATTTGATAAGAACTGTTGAGTTCTGAACAATAAAAAACAAAAACAATAGATAAAAGGTAAAAGAATATGTGGTGATAAGGCGGTTCATGTCAAGTATAGTTTTTTTGAAAACTATTTGAGGCAAAATACAGCTCAGAGTCACATATCCTTCCAGCACATGTCACTTATACATTTCCATCAAACGAATAGAAGACGGATGATTGCTTTTGTAACCGAAGTGAGCGATGAACGGCTTCTTCAAAAATAATTTCTCTTGACTAAAGCGAAATAATTAAATAAAGAATGATGAAGCATCACAAGAATATTGCGTTACCTTTAAATCGTATAAACGAAAATAATAAGCTCGTTTATCATAATCTTTAACAAAACAGAGAACACCAGACAGATCTGGTTTATCTGATGATAAAATTTGTGCTACTCCTGTAGCTAATGCCTATTAAAATAAATCAGAGTTACTGCAGTCACTTTTGGACTTGCTCTATTACATGAGACGTTTCAGGCGTCGATTGACCAAAAGTTACACCTCCAGACATAAGTCGAAAAGTCTTTTTTTAGAAGTATCCCATCTGGCTCTTCACATTAGATTACCTATAAATAGCAAAACTTCCAGTTTGGAAGCTTCTGGTTGGAAAGTAGAAAAGTTTTATTTTTCGTTGTATTTTGTATTTTTTTCCATGAAATATTTTGAGAATACGACATACGTCGAAGCTACAAACGGTTTGCCAGATGTGCAGCTGGCAACTGAACGGTTCTGCTCCTGTTTACTTAAATTTAAGCTCATTTTACGTTTTAAAAATGCCCAATGTAGTCTTTTATGCCTAGTATGAATTAGAGTAAAATACTTTGGGAAATTAAAATAGATAGACGGAAACTTTGCCTACTTAAAAAAAGAAAGTTAAGGTTTTCAATATTTTTAAAAAGAAATTGAAAAGTCTTCTGTTCTCAAAAAATAAAACTTTTGATTGTTTGCATGATTCGATAGACTCGAAGGCATTTTTTTCGAATCCAGTATGAAAAACTGAATCTTGGAACGTGTTCTTTTTATATTTTGCTTCTTTGCTGAGAAAATTTACTTTTACTAAACAAGAGAAGTTTCGACCAAAATCGGACAAGTCTTGAAACAGCGTAGAATCAAACAGAAACACGTTCGGGGGTTTTCGAGGGTCTTTAGACGTCTCGCAGAACCGACTCTCCCCAAAACCCGTGGGGACCTTTTTAGTCAAAATGTTTTCAGCACAGTCTAGTATGATAGAGGATAAAAGAAATTTCTAGATGTTTTTTGGAAACTCGGTTCTGTAACACCTCTGGAGATTGTCGAAAACCCCCGAATTTGTTGATAGGTTCGATGATGATATGATTTGCTGTTGTCATGTATATGTTTGTTGATGCATACTTCAGTTGATTTTGATATTTTTATTAAAAAGAACAGAGGAGATAAAACTAGTGGTAGAATGCTACAGCTCTGTCGAATTTCTTCGTACGCAGCAAATAAGTAAAACGTACACGAGAAGTAGCATTATATTACGGAAAACGCTTTCGAATCTATCGAATCATGAAAACAATCAAAAGTTTTATTTTTTGAGAACAGAAGACTTTTTAGAGCCTGAAACATATATATTCTCACTCAGCTCATCGAACTCTATCCAACGACGTTTCATTCATCAGAATAAAGAAATTCTGCGGTAAGCTTGGATTAACGACACCTTCATTCGATGAGCTCTATCCAACCAGGAAAGTAAAATACGACAAAAACATTTGCTCTTTTTCAAACTAAATTTATTAATTAATTATTGAGAGCTTATTATTAATGACTGAGAACTGAAAGAAAAGCAAAACAGACAACTTGATCACTGAATAAATTGCTCAATCACAAAGCATCAAAACGAATAAAAAAGCTGGATCTTATTTGATTAAAATCGTATTCTTCGCACATTATCATAGATTTTTTCATGAAGAAAAGTTTTTTTTCATATAGTTGTAAAACGTCGACGTTATTTTCTATAGGACATATATTAAGCAAAGGTTCAGGTGCAGGTCATCGAAGAGGGAGGGCTGCTTGATTACAATTACAAAATGTAAAGTTCATACATTGCTATTATCTGTAGAATTCAGAATTCTAGAATTCTGAACTTTACATACATGTAAAGTTGCATATTTACGCTCAGCCGCACCCCTAGAATTCTGAACAAGTACAATTCAACTTTACATACATGTAAAGTTGAGAATTCTAGAATTTTTAATTCTACAGATAATAGCAATGTTTGAACTTTACATTTTGTAATTGTAATCGCGCACGTCTGCGAAGAGGAGCCCGTAAAGCTAGGATTGTGTATTTAGAAAACAATTTTAATCAAAAAAAATTAGAAGAGTTTTTTGATTATTTTGATGTTTTGCTATTCAACAATTTATACCGCAATCAACTTGTCAGTTTTGCTGTTCATTCAAGTGGAAAAAATTTCCATTCTTTCCAGCAAGTACGAGTAACAAAAAATAAAATTTTTCTAACTTTACAACCAGAAGTTTTCAAACTAAAAGCTTTGTATTTGATAGGTAATTTAATGCGAAGAGCTAAATGGGATATTTTTAAAGAAAAACTTTTCGACATGTATCTGGAGGTGTAACCTTTACTCGACCGTGTCCTGAAACGTTTCTTACCACTCTATTTCTTCCGAGAAGAATTAATAAATCTTGATATTCGGAATTCGACATCATTTTCGATTTATGGTGACTCGGACGTTTATTGGTTGATTGGAGAATTGCGGTTGAATGAGAACGATCCTCGGGCATCTAAAATAAATTAATTCTCAAATATAGGCGGCACCGTTTTCTTAGCTAAAAAGCTTATTCTCGTATACTTAAGCCCTTGAAAAGCTGCATTTCGAAATAGTTTTACTTTTTGATTAAAAAGCACACCGGAAACTAATTGTAGTAATACCAGGAAATAGAGCAAACATTTCTGATCAGAATGAGATATATCCCAGCCCTGAGTGATGTTCTGATCAAGAGTTATGCGAGTTTTGCTAAAAGCCCTAAAACATCCATTATATACTGGTGCCACCATATGTCGAAAGCGAATTTCATCTTAGCACCATTTTGTAGCTCTAAGACTTCTTCGTAATAAAACATCGCAGACAGCTCACAAAGGTCTTAAAATGAAGCTGACACATGTGGCTAGAGATATTTGATATTCGGTCTAGATTTGTGATTAGAAACACATCTTTATCAAAGTTTCAGAGATAAGTTTCTGACGGGGGAGGGTTTAAGCCCATATATGAAATTCAACGTCAGTCCAAGTAGAGGAGCTGAGTATATACAGTGAATGTTATTCTACGAATATCTGAGAGCAGTGGCATCTTACACATATATAACAACTCTAGTCTAACGAGAGAACCTCTTGGGCTTATAAATCACTTTTTGATCGAAATCGAGTGGGTTATAGGTTATCTACCATACTGCTTCCGAATATGGTTATGGAAGCTTCCAATGGTCGTTCGAAGATATGGTTTCGGGAAAATCAGTTTTTCAGAAACTCTAAAGAATAACCAAAACCTTTCTTAATGAGATATAACTGTAGCCCGCAAAGGACGGCAGCGAATAAGAGTCAAACTTTTCCTTTAACTAATCGGACCAAAAGACACAACATTTGCACATTTACTGGCAAATCGTCAAAACTGGTCACCACGGTTTCTGGCCTTCGCTCGCCACAGCATAAGCGGCCTAGAACCTTCAAAGTTAGTGTTTTGAGACCGCCACGGAGCCAGCTCTCAGTTGGTATGTTCAGAAGTTGAAAAAAATGTGGTTTTCGCGGAAAAATAGGTAAAAAATGTGAAAAAAACACGAAAAAACGCGGTTTTCGAAAAGTATTTTGGATATAGCGCCTCGCAGAGGCCGAGGCGCAGTTCAAAACACATGCAGCCCTACTCAGTTTTGAATGAGGAATCCAAATATAACCAGAAAGAATTTTTGAGAGGCAGCGGCTTTTCGAAAAACGCTTTCCTAGTTGGCTTCGGGAAAACTGGTTTTCCCGAAAACCGTATCTTCGAACGACCATTGGCAACTTCCATAATCATATTCGGAATCAGTATGGTGGATAACCAATAACCCACTAGATTTCGATCAAAAAGCGATTTATAACCTCGAGAGGTTGTATCGTAAGCACAGTAAGTACAGTGGGCAATGATGAGTATACTTGTTCCACAAGCAGAAAGTGATCAAGCGGAAGATGAAATTGGTTATCCAGACTTATAAAATGTTATGTTGCTTTTATAAGAGCAAAATGAGACACAGAAGAGCTGTAGTCTAAGTGATAACCCTCATTCTACAACATAATGGTGGTGGTAGGAACTAAGAACACTCTACACTTTTTTCGTGAAATAGTAAGCTTTCAGATTTTGTTTGACGAGGTACATCATGGTACACCTGATCGGAAGACCTAATTTCTCCATAAATGTCTTTCCCAGTAGCTTCTCTACCAAATACTGAAAAGCGCATGGTTCCAGCTCTTTTCGTTAAAAGGATATATAAAATATACTTTTTCCATTCTGTTTTGAAATGGATAGTAATTTTCTTCTTCTAAAAGCATACTTGAAAGCTGCTCAATGCCTCCCTTGGCATCAATATATTCTCTATGTCTTCTTTCTCTTCTTCTGTTATATTTGGTAAATAAATTTGTAAATCTGCAATATATTGTTCAAATATTTCAGCGTCTGTAGTGATATGACTGACAGGAGCAGCACTGCAAAGTGAATAAATATACATGATTAGAAATGCTTTTAGTTACGAGTCAAGTCGTGGTTTTTGTTTTCCTTTATATTCATTGAAAATTTTATTTCTCCTATTACTATTCATCAATTACCTGTATTCAATATTATCTTCATCAACTTTCTACATTACAAAAAATTTCTGAGTCAATGTCCGTTCCAGTAATATAATTTTTAACTATTATTTTTGGTGTTTGCGTCATAATGAACACGTTGTGTCCCTCGTGAAAATCAAAAGCGTTTTTCATCAATTTCGTCAACAACATATGTATTCGATGCAGGTTCTTATGCTGATGCCGAATATCATATGGGTATATGAAAAATTCATTCATCTTGAAGAAAACGCTATTTTACTACTACACTATCTTCAACAGTAATTAGTAATCGTGCTAGTATTGACGTAAAGCATGTGATTTAACGAAACACAGCGACTGTACTAACTCAAAATAACTTGTTCTTTCAAATGGCGATTCTAAAAATGTTTATAGACGTTGGGTTTTGAAAGAAACCTATCGACCAAAATGAACATCTAGTGAACTATTTTGATATTTTTCTACTGTATCTCAAAATAGTTTCCAACAAGATCAAAACTTCACAGGATGTACCGGATTTTATGCTCTATCAATCAACTATATTTTCAAGTTGTAAAACAGCTTAGCGTCAATATTACTGAAACTATATTGAGAAATAGTACAAAAAATACGAAATTAATTTTCCTGTTCATTTTGGTTGATAAGTTTCTTCCAAAATCCAACGTCTATAAACATTTTTAGAATCACCATTTGAAAGAACAAGTTATTTTGAGTTAGTACAATCGCTTTGTTTTGTTGAACAACATGCTTTACGTCAATACTAGCCCAATTACTAGTTACCGCTGAAGATAACGTAGTAGTAAAATAGTGTTTGCTTCAGGATGAGAGACCGGTTAAAAACCGATAGTTTTAGCTTTTTTCAGACACAGATTGTATGACGATTTGGCATGTTAAATTTTTCTCACAACTGAGTCTTGTTGAGCAAACATTTCTTTATAAAATGAGCTACGGCGGATCTTCTCTCTTTTCCATGTTATGTAATCGAAACCGATAAATGAGACTCTTATTAAATACTTTTTTATAAGTGCTGGATCCAGGTGAAGATTGCAGCTATAGCTAGCTTATTTTATAGAGGAATGTTTGCTCTACAAAATTCGGTTGTGAGAAAAATTTAACCCTTTACACCCGAAGACACTTTTATTATAGCTGCCGCTGAAATAACTATTGCATTGAAACTTACAGTTCTTTGGTACATCCATGTTATATCTGGACTTAAGTGATGTTGCTTTGCCGCGTGGATACATGATGTCCCTTGGAAGGGACATTCGGGCGTAACGACATGGATTTTGTTTGTTTTTTATTATTATTCCGAACTTCCTTTTTTACCCTAGTGTGTTACTATGAGTTTCTTTTCAATTCTTTACTCACTTGAAAAATTTTTGATAGAAACAAACGCATTTTTCTTTAATTTTTTCAAAAACATCGTGCCCGAACGCGTTTTTCGAATCAAGATGGCCCCAAGGGCGCTTCTAAAGGAGCTTCTTTTTATCTCAAGAAAGAAAAGTGTATTCGGACGTATCTTATTTTTTAAAAAACTGAAGATAGTTTAGACGCTTCCCAATTTTATTTAGTATTTAAAACGCACTTAGATGCACTTTTTATATCGATCAGAGAAAAACGCCTTCACATTTATCGGCGACGGCACTGTACTGTTGGTTACATCTTTTTTTCTTCATTCGTCCATCTTCAGATATGTAGCGAGTGATCACAGAATGACCCATGCTAACAAGATGTTACGATAAAAAAATTCACTTTTCATGTCGTTACACCCGAATGTCCCTTCCAAGAGACAAGCGATTTTAAGCAAAGAAGAATGCTACAAAAATGTCTGCTTTGATTTCATTATAAAGTACATCCATACAACCAAAACTACCAACTACAAAATTAGAAAATGATTTAGTGGCTACGAGTATAGAAAATATCTAAAACCAAAAAATTCATTTTTGAACTTCATTCAATTTTAAAATTCAAAACTATCGGATTAAAATGGAAATGTTTTTTTCTTATTTTAATCAAAAGTTAGGCTACTCTATTGTCCCACATTAGTAATAATCTAGCTTATGGCCTGATGATCCGTTCTTTGTATAAATCTATTACATCAATGTCCCCTGGAAGGGACCGTCGGGTGTAAAGGGTTAATATGACCTAGTTTTCGTACAATTTAGTTTTTGCGAAAACAAGAACCGTTTTTTGACACGTGCATGGCTCAGAGTGGTGTCAAGTTCACAGTTCCGTAGATTTTCCAGAATTACACACCCAGAATTCAAAGTATTGCTGCTCACTCGCATGCCCCTCTCATACTTCCCGTACTATCACATTCTCTCTACATATTTGCAGATTCTGGTCCAATTCTGCTGTAATTCTGCCAGATTCTGAACAGGTTTTGGTAGAACCAGAATAGAGTTCTACCAGAATTTCACCAGATCCTGGACAGATTCTTATTAACAGCATATATTTGAATGTGTCGAATTCTGCCAGTTCTAGGAATTTCCATAGAATTGTAGAACCGGACACTGCTGCAAGATAAACAGATTTTTTCATTACGTATATCAGCATAAAAACTTGCAGCGAATACATTTATTATTGACGAAATTGGTGAAAAACGTTTTTGATTTTCTCGAGGGGCACCACAGGTGTAAAATTCAAAGCAATTTTTAAACCGAGGTGGTCATTATGTTCCCACATGGGATAAGTCTTAGCCATGCACTTCTGTTTGAAAATTATTGGAAGCAGAAAACAGACCTTAGCTATCTGGTTCTTCAGTTAAAATGCAAGTGCTTTTAATCTTAGGGAACTCTTCTATACTCTGGTCGGCCGACGGCTATTCCAGTATTCCTGTATTTCACTGGTACACAACATTTCATTCATTAATAATAACAACTATCTAGACTTCATATGGTTTAACTTCAGTGTTATTCATGTTTAACAGTTTGTAGAAGCCGTATAATAAAATGAGCTAAGGGATGCATAAATACATGATAGTGTGTTGAATAACACTAAGACTAATTTTTTACTAACATTTACGTCAATGTCACTTGCTCAAAATTTGGAGGGATAGTACCTTTCGAAAGTTGTTGCAAAAACTTGCTTTTCAAATGATAATCACAGCCATATATCGTAAAAACTAAAAGGGAGCCTTTTCTAAAAGAACAGATCGTGTAGAACTCGTGTACTTTAAACTAGTATAAAATATGGAAATAGGTCTTCTCTAATTAATGTAATTTTAGTTCACGAAGTTGGTACAATACGAAATAAGTCTAGACTGACTATTCTCCTCCTTGAATATATAAAAGATGAACACTTCATGAAAATATAAAATTTGTCCTTTCCTTATTTTATTCTTTAAACAGAAAAACTTCTCTTATAAGAAAGTCTAAATTCAGAGTAGAATAAACTATACTATTTCGATAGATTGATAAAATAAAACACAGCGGAATACAGGAATCAGAACAGCGACCGACCGGAATACATTTTGAAATGGTTTCTTAGATGTAAGACAAAACATTTACCTGGCATTTTGGTCTTCCTGGTTTTTACTTGCGGAAAGACAAATATCCTAAAACGATACAAGGAAAAACAAATTCGTGCTAATCAATGTGCTTTATAGTGTAAATACCATATGACGTTGTACAGTTGAAATATCGAACAGATCTCCGCAAAATTCACATGGTATCTGAACAGGAATGAATTCCTTTTTCACTATTTAGCATAAAAATAAAACAATTATGATGGATTGGAAATAATAGAAAACAGTTACGGACGCACATGTACTTTTTGTCTGATAAAGCTGTTCCATTAATTGATCTTGCAGTTCAATAAATGTTGGTCGTTCGTTTTGTTGTTTAACCATCGTATTAGAAATAATTTCCCAATAACGTTGACTGCAATTTTGTGGCTTTTTTAATTGTTCACCACTCATAACACATCGACGAACATCATCATCGTTTACAATCTTCATCCACGGTGGCTCTCCTTTGGAATAGGCTTCCCACATAAGAACACCCATGGAATACATATCAGATTTTTCGCCGTATGCTTCGGATGTAACATTATCGCCAAGTAGTTCCGGTGCTGCATATCTTGTAGGTACGATGTTCAGTGTTGTTGCAGCCGCGTTAGCACCCTCGACGACAGAAAACAATTGACTTTGTCGACTTAAACCAAAATCAGTTAGTTTCACCACAATCTTTTTTGATTGTTGTTCATCATAACGAAATACCAAGACATTTCTACAAGCTAAATCACCATGAACAACATTGTTGTGAGCTAAGAATATCATGGCATCAATTATTTGTAAAAATATTTCTATAAGACAATATTCCGGTGGTGTTTGTGATTGATCTTGTAGAAAATCAAAAAGGCTGTCCTCTTGTGCATATTCTTGTAATAACATAACTGATGAATTTTGTTGAGATTCTTGTTGACCGTCTTGCACAAGACCGTACGTGCGAACAATGTGTGGATGACGGCTTAGATCAACATAGAACGATGCTTCTTTACTTGCTCGGGTACTATTTATCTTGAGTAAAATTACTTTTGGATGATTTATGTTTGATGGTAACCATTCAGCTTCGTATATGGATTTTCCAAATGTTTGAAAGAGCGGTCGATTAGATTTTTTCTTAATATCAACATTCAGTTTAAATTGATAATTTTTTTCTTTGACAGATCTTTCAAATGTCTCAATCATTTTTTTAATTGCATAATTTGGTCTTAATTGTTCAACACTTAATGGTTGTCGAGTTATTGGACTTGTACCATTTTTGTTGATCCAATCTATAATTGCTTGCTCTTCATACGTGTGACCATCTTCGGCCAAAACTGGATTATGAAATAGTTCTAGTGTGATCGGACATAAGAGTGAATCATGAACAGCTTCCATGATCTAAAACAAAACGTTTGGCTGTTTTGATGATGTCGTATTTTCAAAAAAAAACTGTACCTTTCGTTTCAAGCCAAAGCTGAAAGATAATCGAGAATTTTGCACGCAGACCGATAGTTCTAAAAGTAAGTGCAGTTTATAATTTCAGAGACCTTTTCGCATCAAGTAAAGATACAATCTTTCCATAACTACTGTAGCTCTTGAACCCTTAATGTTTCGTGTAAAATCGTCTCAGGACAGAAAGTACAAAAGCCCTTTTTTATTAGAAAGATTTTGTAGAGACACAACTTCATGCCTGACGAACTTCGAACACAATAGCTTTTACTGTTATTATTTGTAGGTTATAATTTATTTTAACTCAAAAAAATTTACGTCATCGATTGAAATGGTTTTTACCTACAATATGTCTCATTTATGTTCTACTTGAGAAATATTTTCAGACATCGTCATCGTTACTCACCCTCTCTATATTAATCTCGTTCTTCTTCTGAAGAAAAATTCTAAACAGAAACTAAAAAATCAAACAGTACCACTTCTTCTCTGCTGCAATGAATAACAACAACTAAAGAAACCTTTTTATTTATTTGTAAATCGAATATGGAACTGCTATGAATAACATGACTTTCAGTCTTGAAAGTCATGTTATTCATAGCAGTTCTATATTCGATTTACAAATACTTATTTCCAACTGCTTTTTATTTATGTTTACGTTTCATCTTTTAATTTTTGTGTAAATAAATCTCATTTCACAATTTACACATGAAACTTCACTTAGAAAGAAAATGGCTTTTTCGCACAGTAATTTGTATTTTAGACGCCTCGTGGTCGGGATCAAAAGAAAAGAAGTTTTTCAAAACCAAAAAGCAGTTTATATTATGTCCGTACTGATTGTAGTAAAATGTCAGCCTAATAGACCAAGTCCTTTTGATCGAAACACTGCTCCGGCGAAGAGACATTTTTCGCTATAGTGGTCTCTATAAAACTCAAATTATAGAGAAGAGAAACGAAATTAATGGGGAGAGGGTGACTGAATATATTTTGTTTCTCAAGTAGAAACGTAAATGAGACATATTATAGGTAAAAACCAAGGTGCTTTTTTGTTTTATCAGACTTTCGCATGCAGACATAGTATCAGTTCCAAAAGTTAAAATCCTTTAGCCTTTAGACATCTCCGAAACGCAAAACCGAAATGATCCTCCGGAAACAGTTTTTCTATCTTTCCACGTTGTGGCTCGTAAAATTCTGATCAAAATGAGAGGTCTTCGGCCTTGTACGTGTTTTTTTCAACGAGATGCGAGTTTCACAAAATTCGCATAGGAACTTGTGTTTTTTGCTTAGTAGGTCCCTCTTTTGAATTTTGCTTAAACTCTCGCAGTTTTAGAGGGCACGTCGAAGTATATGTCCAAAAGTTTTTTCGACTACTCTACTCTCTTAAAGTACTATTTGTGAAATAACGACTCAAGGAATAAACTCAAGCAATACTTCATCTGATAGAGAGTATCATGGGCTGTAAAACCGACTATCTTACAATCTGTTTATACTCTGTCAAGAAGTTCAAAGTAGGATTCATTAAAAAAAGAGATAATTTGTTACCTATCCAGAGAATATAGATTCCTATGAGGCTTTTGTGAAATCTGCAGAACAGGAAGGGCAAAGAATAGTCACATTTTTAAAGATTCTAAACGCAACATTTCTCGCTTTCTGGATCACTCAACTATTGTTTAACTTCTCTCACGTAAGGAAAGTGTATCATTACGCTCTCTAAAAACAATTCGTAGCTTACAAAACTAATATCAGTTTTGGCATTTGCTCTTAATAGAAACCGTATCGTACAGTCCTGCTTAACCATTTCGCATAACATGCTTGAACGTTTTTCTCTGATACAAAACTTAAATCCCTTTCTTTACCAGAGAAAAAACGTTCAAGCGTGTTATGCGAAACGGTTAAGCAGGACTGTACGGTACTGATATCGGTTTCTATTAGGAACAAATGCCAAAACCGATATTCGTTTTGTAAGCTACGGATTGTTTTTAGAGAATGGAAGTGTGAAAGTTTGTAAGGAGAGAAAAATACTGTACCCCTTTCATCCATAACTTGTCATCACTTCGGTATCCGAATGGAGTATGGAAAGTATGAAAAATATGTTAGAAAGCTTAGAATTCAGCACCTGTTAATGAATGGATCCAGTGCAGCAAAGCCGTTTTAAGAAAGCTGATCAACAAATGACGGATTTACTTATTTACTATTCAATCAACTATTTATTGGTGTGATGACGAATCTCACATTGTCAACAAAGCAACTTGAATACTCGTCTATCTCACTTATTTTAAAAAATATATAGCATCAACCAACCGCGTTAGCTGTGGTATTATATGAGTTTCGTTTCTGATTAATAATTGTGCGAGTTTATGATGATTGGCGTATGGTACAGGTACTAAATTAAATGGAAAATATAAGAAAAGCAGGTGTTGATATAAGCTTTATTCTATCAGAATACAAGCGGAAGAATATTCCATTATAGTATTCTAAACTAAAACTATCGAAAAACACAAAAACCAATTTTGTACGAATAGAGATTCGAACATGTGAACTTAGCTTTATAGTAGACTACTACAAAACTAAATTCACTGTTCTGTATCTATATTCTGTACAACGATTGAGATTGTGTAATCGACTCGATGTTAGCAGTTTGAAGTTAATAGTTTGAGAACCGCTGAAAGATTTCTTGTCCTTCCCAGAAGCAACATCCTTGTTCCATGGACTTGACACTACGTGCTTCACATTGAATCACAAAAGCACTCGGTAGATCATCAACAGTCCAACCTAACGCTGTTCTATACTATTGAGGTCATCTGTACAGTTATTCGATTCGGCGTTGCCAATCTCTACCAGATCCATGCTGACTTTCGGATCTGTTAGATCAAAGTCACTAGTATGGAAAACAAAAGTGTCATTCGGCAAAATAGAATTACGCATATACACAGGTCGATCAATATAATAATCAATAAGAACGAAGCTTTCGCCAAATTAGCAAAATTGATTATGGCATAGTTAAAAAAAGCCCTGATCAAATTGGCCCGACTCATATCACAACCGACAAACCATGTTTTTCTCAGTGTGACTGACTGCATTTGAGCACCGATTAATAGTGAATCTAAACTTTCAAGAAAGCTTATGTTGAAAATACATGAAACCTACCAAATTTTTATTCGTCACGACTCAAACCCGGAGACCGCGATATTCAGACTGGGCATGTTGAAAAACGGTATTCACCTAAGTTTGACCTGGAAGGCAGACCAAAACTTTTCCTAAAATTTAGGATGAAAACTTTTTTTCAAAACGCGTCGAATTACACATCATTCGATGGTGTTTTTTTCGTAGATTCCGAATATCGGTGAAAGCTTTTTTGTAAGTAGTATTTACAAAAAAATTTTCACCGCTCGCTATTAGATAAAGTTTGGCGGGAAATTTTTGAACTTGACTTGCCCAGCCAGCTTTTTGGTACAGAAAGTGTGTTGAGAAAAATTTGCACAGAGTTTCGCTTCAGGAAAGCGTTATAAAACAGAAATTGTTCAGTATCAAATTCTACACCGGAGCACAAACGAAAATTTCAAAATGTTTAAGAGTCGATTTTTCAATGAAGTTAAAAGCAGTTAAAAGCAGTGTTTTTGCATTTAAGAATCTAATTTCTAAAATTTAAAATTTTTGTTTGTCAGCCGATGTAGAATTCGATACTGAATAATTTTTGTTTTACAGTTTTTGATCTGTACTGCTTTCATGATGCGAAACTCTGTGAAAGAAGTTTCTCTCAAAAGACGATGAAAATTTTTTTGTGAGTACATTTCAATAAGGTCTATCGAATGACGAAAGACTCAAGCTTATCTCTCGAAAAACAAAAGTTTTCTTGAAATTTTTGAAAATATGGCAGAGAAAGGAGGAAAATTTTTTCAAACTTTTCCCAAAGAATACAAGTTCGGTGCCGAAAAACCTTTACCATATGTATTTCAAACTGTCCTCTACAAAACGGTAAAAAGGACAGTGACAGGATCTCCTCCCCTTAACAGTGTTTCTTTTCTATCTGCATTAGAGTAGGATTTATGTAGATCGTGAAATGGGATGGTTATTTCCGATCAAAATCTAATGATAATATATTTTCTGAACAACATTTAAAATCGACAATAGAAAACTCATCAAACTGAATTTCGTCTGACAAATAGTTTTTAATACTGGTGGACCGTTGTCTAGGCATGTAGCGAAACAGAATCTTGCTCGGAAGATTCAGGTCTGATACTCGGGGTTCGCTCTCGGTATTCGGTATTCAGGACTCGGTCTAGTCTAGGTATTCGATATTCGGGACTCGTTCTGGTCTCGGGATCCGATTCATGTTCGGTAATAGGATTAAGTACCATATATTTCACATGGTTTTACGTAAGTGCCCTGGCATTTCACCCTTGATGATATTAAAAAAAATAGAATTAGGAACTTTTATAAAATTATTTATTTATTATTCTTTGAATTATTTTAAAATTTTATATTTAAATTGTTTAGTTTTATTTATTTTTAGTTCTGATTCTGAAAAGAATTTGAGAAAAGGTTAATCGAGTATGTCCTTAGGATCATTACTAATATTTTATCAATAGGTTCCCATTATTAAGTATGGAATTACCAGTAAGTAAGTATACCCAGATACCTTTCGGTGTAGGGTGAGACAAAAAAAATACGAAACAAATAAAAAGGTTAAGTGTTCTTTGGCCTCTGGAGCTGTTCGTTCACACCCTGCTATCAATTCAAGGTTATTGATCAGACCACCATCCTCTAAACGTATCTGGCTTAGATTGTGATCGTCATTTCACCAAGATTGACAGTTAGAATTTGTTTTCATTTCACTTTTTGAGTATTTTGATGTTGTTGTTCTTGCACCATTGAGGTATAAAATTCAAATTACTTTTATTAAAAAATCCCGTGTATTTTCCATGGACTGTTCTAACTACCCACCCATTTACACGTACTGCTCTAATTCCCCGTATGTGGGGAATTAGAGCAGTACGTGTAAATGGGTGGGTACAGATCAAAAACTGTAAAACAAAAATTATTCAGTATCGAATTCTACATCGGCTGACAAACAAAAATTTTAAATTTTAGAAATTAGATT
>CAJNOQ010004095.1:0-18370 GCA_905250885.1 Didymodactylos carnosus | reverse complement strand
TAGAATTTACAAGAAAAGCCCTAAATTCATTTTTCGTTTTTCTTTCTGTAGCTCTGAGGTGACAATGAACATGTAGGGCTTTTCTTGTAAATTCTATAACTTTGCAAAGAAAGATCGTGTAGAGCTGGAAGATGTCTCGTTTTAATCAGAAATTTATGGACTACAATTACGTCTCATTAAGAAAGCTTTTGGTTGTTCTTTAGAGTTTCTCAAAAACTGGTTTTCCAGAAAATCGATCTTTGAAGGCCTAGCAGCAGCATTCATGGTGATATTCGGAATCAGCATCGTCGACTACCTATAGTCCACTCGGTTTCGTTGAAAAAGCGATTTATCAGTTGCGGTACTTCCCTCGTGAGTTCAACACTAACCCTTTATCCTATATATTCAGGTTTAAACAGCAATGCACCATGGTATAATCTAAAAATAATTTTAAATATCACGTGTATGAAAAATGCTGATATAAAACAAATTATGATCCATCACCAAAAAGACTCACTTAATTTTCATCACATATCACTCGTAGTAGGTAGAATACATATTTCTTTAGTAACATACTAAAAAGTTAAAAATATTTGTCTTTCAATAGACTCCTTACATGCGAAATGACGAATTAGTACACGCATTTATCGAGATAACTGCTTTGACAGAATCAGTGAATGACCAATATTATTTGTCACCTTATCTGATAAGTAGTATGGAGTCGAAATCAAATGGTAAAAATCCTATACATGTGCCAATTATTGGAAACAAACTTGAATACAATATTCAAAAATTATCAGTTAAATATAACAAAGAATTGGTAAAAAATTGTGAAAATTTAGAACCATTCAAAATTGATGAAGAAAATGTTAATGAAGAAAATAAAGAGCACATTGGTAAGAAGATGCCAAATTTTCTTGAGGAAAATAGATAAAACATGAAATGATAATCAAACCAGATATTTTTATTCTAGACGATTCTAGAATTGAATTTATTCAAAACGTTCGACTTCATCAACGAGAGCAGTATATATCAGAGCTGAAGTCGTATGTAATATAATAAAGTAACGGGTAGTCCAGATTTAATTACCGGTCTTTGCAAGGCTTCTTGCTCAGATTAAGCTTGATCAAAAAAATTTTGTTTGGATCCTAAAAGTTAGAGAATTTTGCGTAGATTTTAGTCATATATTCCATTTGAAATAAATCTTTGCCATTTTTCTACAGCATTAGAAATGCTGGGAGCCATAAAAAAGCAGAGTTGCACAGCACTTTGTATACAATAAAGTGTAATTTTTAGTATTCAAACTGATTTTGTTGCGCGATTCAAACAAGACATTAAAAACTAGAATTAAATCTTAATATTTCAGGTACAAAACTAAATTTTGGGATGATGTTTAACTGTCATTGAAATCGGTTACAAAATACGTCTCTTTATCTGACTTTTGGCGCCTTCCATTTGGATAAGTAAATATCGCAAATTCGTCATTTATTACCACAGATAGTAAACTCATGGAAAGGATGACATTTGCTAGACTTTGAAATTTTGCATCTGTTCATATTAAAAAAATAACTTTTCTTCGTGAATTTTTTGCAAAACACCGCCAAAACTCTCTTATTGGTAAGATGTTTTTCGATGTTTTGGATATTCGAAAGCAGAAACAAATAAATCTATAGGAACAAACATACCTTCAGATACACCGAGAAATTCTGCATCTTTTGTTACTAGAACCAAATTTTCACACTTATCTAATTGAACACAAATTTGTATTCAAAACTTTCTAATTCTTCAGCTGAGCAATCCTGTTTTTCATGGCTTTCAGCATTTCTAGTGCTGTAGAAAAATGGCAAAGATTTATTTCAAAAGGAATATATGACTAAAATCTACGCAACATTCTAGGATCCAAACAAAATTTTTTAATCAAGTTTAACCTGAAAAAAAAGCTTTGTAAAGACCGGCAATTAAATCTGGATCACCCGATATGTGAAATAAATTATTCAATTGTTTATTTTTCTATTAAGTAAAACTGAACGTCATTATCTCACATTGACTCAAGCCTTAAAACTAAACAATTCAGGACTGGCTAGTCATCCAGTTATTCGGGTAAGAAAAAATCGATAATATGCACATTCATTTTTACAAGTACGTAGAGTATTAGTAGTCTTGTATTAGTAGAAATGTATTACGGAAACAACAACTGTGATCTGATTCAAAAACTATACTGCCGTTCGCGACGTGTTGCCGCAACAGTTGTCAAACTAGGACAATCAAGATTTTCCTTCATTCTCTTTTCGTCGTTAATACGAAATATGTTTTGGCAAAACCACAACAAATTCTTGTTAAGCGTTCTGACTGTTAAGTCATTCTCGATCTTCCATGCCTTTCAAAAAGTCGCCTCTGTGCTGTCAAAGCGACAATATTCTTTTATAAAACGAAATCAATCGCCACCATTGCAACATCTACGTTGAGTGAGACTTTTTAGAAACTGCTAGAGCGATGCTGAGAAGTATCGATTCTGTGATATGATAGCGCTCGTTTGGGCCCTTAATAAAACTGTCATAACTATAGCTTTGATCATTATAATGATCAAAGTATCGTTCAAAGTCGGAAGTCATCATATTATTAGACATTTCGGGCTATCAAACCATGTGCTAAGCTCAGCATCGACTTATAATGAAAATTATTCCTTTTGAGGGAGGGGAAGCGATCAGCTAAAAATAGACGGAAGAGAGAGTCAATGTACGAAAACTTTCGTCACATATAAACAACGTTATGCGATGGGGATAGAATCGATCCTATTATGTATCTACACCGATATTTATGTGTGACGAAAGTTCATTGTACTTTGCAACGCTTTATTCTCATGTTACGCTGTATGACGAAAGTTTAGCAGGAAGTAATCAGCATTGATCTTTCTCTATAGATTCCACAAAAATATCGAACGCTGATTAATCAAGAAGAGTGTGTGATGTTATATGTGGGTGTTATGGTGAAAGTGAACGAAAAATTATATTTTCATCCAAAAAAAGGGTTCACTGACGATTCTGTCGAGGATGAAATACAAATTGTTAATCCAACAAAAATCTTACTAACGAAAGAAAATGTTTCAGACGATACTTTCGAGTATGTGTTGTTAACAGCTAAAAGGTTTAGAATAATTCGATATTAAAATGAACCTTTATTTTCAGGTTAAAATTAGCAGTTGTCAACTTACGCACATCGAACAAAATAAAAAAATCATTTTCATCACTAAACAAAATCTTTAGTCATACAGTAGTCCATAAATATAATCTCGACAATAATTTTCATGAGGAATTTAATGTTTTTAAATCTAACGAATCGATTTCAAAAGACGATCGTCGTGATTATTATTTCTTATGTATTATTGGTTACAAGAACAAGATTGACTGGAAAACGCAATGTTTATCGAGCAAAATGACTAAAAGTGAGCAAAAGTTTTCCGATAGATAGTATAAACTCAGCTAAATAAAACTGTAATTGTTTTTAGCTGTAAAAGAAAATGAAAATCAATTATTTCAGATATATCAGTTGGACAAATTACATTTAGCATTTACATTGTGTACCAGACAGACCAACAACAATTCAAATTACCGCCGACATACAGAAACAACCGTGATCTCAGATCAAATCATTTACCAAGGTGTGTTATCAAGATAATTTAAAATCGGCAGTGATATGTTTCTAGTATTTTGAAGAGAACACAAATGTAGAAGATTTTCATCTACAAAGGGACGACAATAATGTTAGTACGAACATAAAAGGTAATTTACAATTAGGACTGTAAAAGTTACCGTTACTTCTTTGGCCGTTATTGACAACGGTAATTGACTTTTCAGTTACCGTTGTTCAACGGTAACTACGTTTCCAGTTACTGTTGAAATAACGGTTACTACCAGTTAGTTAACTTTGTGGTAACTATTTTTTAAGTATGGCAGAAATATCCAGGCAGCGGCTTAAAATGGCTTCTAAATAGTGGCGTAACCAGGAGTGGGCTAGACCGGTTGCCCACCGGCAATCTTTGCCCGGGCACCGGGAGAAACAAAAAAGAATTATTTCCACTAAGACTTTTGTCGAATAATGTTGAAATAACTATTATTTGTTTATTTATTTCATTTTCTCTTTCTCTTTTGTTCACATAATTTCACTTAATAAAAGTGCAGATACAGTGTCTTGTCTCTCTCTTAAAAAAGTGAGAATTGAGCAACTGTATTTCAGTTGTGGAAAACATTTAAACTATCGTGGATGGGTTTTTTTAAAGGTCGTGGGACACTGCCCTACCGCCCACGGACTCCTGAATCGTTAGTTGTCCACTAAAACTGTTGAAACTTTCATAAATGGCATGGTTTTGTAGTCTAATTTTGTTGATGATAACAAAAAGATTTCTCAAGCTGGCTGTAGATGCTGAGGTCTCCAGAGACCTTAAAAATCGTAGTTACAAAACATTGAAATTATATAATTTCGATTAATTCGGTCGACTGCACATGTGTGCCAATCAAAATCATGTCATTTATGAAAGTTTCAACAGTTTTAGTGGAAAACTAATGATTTTGGAAGGCATTTTAAGCCTCTGCCTGGATATTTCTGCCATAATTAAGAAATAGTTACCACAAAGTTACCTAACTGATAGTCTTCAACGGTAACTGGAAAAGCAGTTACCGTTAAAACAACGGTAACTGTGTTGTCAGTTAGCGTTAAATCAACGCAACGGGAACTTTTACAGTCCTATTTACAATAAATATATTTTCGATACATCTCATCACCAATATTATTCTTGTTCAACAGGCCTGTTAGCGGATAAGAAAATTCTGAATCCTGTTCAGATATTAATACAACCGGCAACTATTCAACGTCCAAGAACATATATGGAGCAGCTCAAACAACCACGTTATATTCAAGGTTCCAATGAGAATTCAAGACCAACGACAGAAGTGAGTAAAGCTAATTTAACAAACTGATAATACAAACAAATAGCGTTATTTTTGAAGATTGATCAACATTGGCTTCAGTTATACATGGAAATTAAGCTTGTGAAAGGTGATAAAGCAGAACAAAATTTCTATAAACTAAATCCAGCACGTTCGGACGAAAGAAACAAATTGGTCATATCCGATCAAAACACTGGCTCTTTGTTATTCAAGATAACGGAAGAAGATGTTCATAGGAAATCAAAATCGTATGTAGAAAAATTCCTGCTTATTCTTAGTGACAATTTCTGTATCATAATCATCAGAATATCTCACTTCTTCTCCTTTGTGTGATATTGTTGTTTATTGTGATTATAACGTTGTATAGAGAGAAGTCTTTGAGTTACGTTCATCATGTACGCTAGATAAGAACACTGCCTAAACGTGGAACTTTTGCAATGGCAAATAAACGGTGTGCATCTAGGCATGCACCAATACCAATCATTATTGAAGTTATTGTACAATATTCTTGGGTATCCAATAATATTCGGATCTAATATTATTGTATACCCAATATATTGGGACCAATAATACTGTACAATAATATTGGGTTCCACAATACACTGGATTCCACCTTTTAACCCTAATACCATTTACATTCATAATAACGTAAGGAAACATATCTCAATCGGGATATATATCCTGATCAAGCTATATATCCCAATTGGGGTATACAAATGTATCCCGATCAGGATTAGGCATATATCGATTTATAATCGATATTAATGCATTCAGCAAAGTCGTTCCAAATCAGGTATAAAAAAGCACATAGAGCTGCCGAATATCTCATTATGTAGAAAACTGTTTGCTCTACCAAACTGAAGTGCCAGAAAAAATTTTAGTGTTATCTGTGACAGAAATATAAGCATCCAAAACTGATCAGAACTGCGAATAAATAATCGATAATCGATTATTTTTCTGCGATTTTAGTGCGTTTTCGATTTATCATATTTTCTCTATATATAACATTTAAATTTTCTGGCACTTCAGTTTGGTAGAGCAAACAGTTTTCTACATAATGAGATATTCGGCAGCTCTATATGCTTTTTTATAACTGATTTGGAACGACTTTGCTGAATGCCTTAATATCGATTATAAATCGGTGCATGCCTAATTGGGTTATATTTTGATGCAAAACGGGATGTAGAGCATGCGTCTGTACCGTAAAAGTAGACTGAACCCAAGCTGCTCAATACTCAATAATATTGTAAAAACCCAATACGTTGGGATGACCAATATTATTGGTCCCAATATATAGTATTGGTGTATGCTTATGTACAACAGCTGGCTGTTATTAGTAACTTTCGAGGTATGCTAAGGGCCTGTTTATTTATTGCTCGATATTGTTAAAAAACAGTAAATTGTCATTCTTTTCATATTTTTAGTTCTTGCATTCTATAGTGTCATCACTACCGCCTAGATATGCACCAGTTTTTAACTGGTATTGGGGCATCCAGAAGAATTCCTATCTATCGGTTATCACGATTTACTCAGAGCCGCGAAACCTCTTATTTTGTAGAAAAATGTTTGCTCTACAAAATGTATTTGTTAAAAAATTTCCAAAATCATTTCTAAGAAAACTTAGAGCATTCGAAAATACATTAAACCACGGAAAAAAAACTGTTCGAACAGGTTTTTTTTCTTGATTTTGTGCATTTTAGAATGTTCTAAATTTTCTTAGAAATGATCTTGGAAATTTTTTAACAAATACATTTTGTAGAGCAAACATTTTTCTACAAAATAAAATGTTTTACGGCTCTGAGCGAATTGTGATAACTGATGTATAGCAGTTCTTCCGGATGCTCCAACACCAGTTAAAAACTGATGCATACCTACTATCACCACTTCAACAGTAGAAGTTGCTTTCTCGAAATGTTTCGCTTATTTTCGCTTATTTTCTCGACACGTATCGATTATTTTCGAATTTTCGGACAAAGCAGCGGTGTTTGCCACTGATAACTGCGTAATAAAAGAATAAATGAAACGGACAGCGTTTAAATTTTAAAGTGATAATTTGTTCCATTATTTTCTTAAAGATCTAAAGAATGATTGTTAACTAGTAGTTAACTACGGTATTTATATATGGGATGAATTCAGCATGAAGTCATTTGTTTATGCTGCATTATCTAATAAGGAACAGTTCGTATCAGGTACTATTAAGTGCACTAATAACTAGTTTAAAAATCCATATTTTAATAAAGTAGGAGCTACGAGCTACAAAGTTTTCACTTCACTTTCTGTATTTTATACAATTTTTATTATATGCAGTTTAGGAATCTATATTTTATTAAAATAGGAGCTACAAGCTCGTTTTCCAAACTGAGATCACTTTTCAAAATTAATAGAATATGCTATTTCCAAACTGAGATCATTTTTATTTCTTTAATTATAAAAAGTGATCTCAGTTAAGAAGCCTCGACATTTTTCACTAATGAATAATTGTTAATTGTCTCTTTTCCGCTGTCGTCAATAATCATATAATCAAAAAAATATGACGTGACTGCTCTTAAAGAGTCATAAAATATGACTTTCATGAAAATATGAACTGGAAGCTTTTTAATAGTCATTTGCTTGATAAACGCCAGTTTATCGGCTTACGTTTAAGAAGTATCTCATAGGTTATTAAATGTAATTATATCGAGTTTGATTGGTGAAACGTTCTATAAAGAAAATTTAAAATATCTTGGTTTCGTTTACTCAAGATCTCGAGATTTCTCTGCCCAGGATCTTACTCAAGATCTAGAGCATCAGACATTTCATCATGGAAGTGGTTCATTATTCTATTTAGATACAAACTAGCAAGAATTCTACAAGTGAAAAAAACTTCAAATCAATTGGACGAGTTACGACTGTGTTTTACGCTTAAAAACAAAATTGCTGTTGATTTATACGAATCGATCAGTATATCAGCTTATTCTGATATCATGAGAGACAGTAGGTGAGAGACAAAGGGCAGTAGTTCATTTTTTTGAATTGTCCACCTCTTTTCTAGGTTATGGGCAGTTAAAACTGAAATCTCTTTCGCCCGAATATGGATGCTGTTATGGTGGTCAATGGATGAAAATTGAATTTACCAATGGTCGCGTTAGAAAAAATGGTAATGAGCAGAGTAGGAACAATCACATTCTGATCTTGAAACATTGTTTGATCTTCTTAGCGTTGAGGATTGTCTTCCAGCAAAATGATGAATGGACACAAGAAGTAAAAAAATTCAGGTCAATCAAAAGTGGTATTGGTGTAGAATTTGAGCTACCTCAATATAAAATTGTACCGTTAACAGAAAAAGCTCAACTCGAGATAGTCATTTCACGACTCAATGAACAAGATATTCATCACACATTTATGTACCTACCTCATGAGGGTATGAAAGAGAAGTTAGACAGCTTGTCAACTCGTTTCTATCATTTACCTAAAATTTCTATTTTTGATAGACGTATCAGCAGTGGATCCCAATCATAAATGCAGTTTCGAGAAACCTACCAGTTTGAAAAAGAGATGCAAAGTAAAGTTCTCTTTAACTTAAAGACATCTTTTTTTTTATTATTCATATTAAAATATGTTTAGATGATCTTTCATACCACGTTCGGAAGAAGTGATGCTGACTTCGATAAAGGCACGGATGAAACAAGTTACATATGATGAATAGATGAACTCTGGCTATACAAAGACAATAAGAAAACTGACTAATCCGTTTTTTAGTATTTACATTATTTAAGCTGAGAAAAGCATGAAAAATAAACTAGAGAGAAATTTAGAACCATTTCGACGGGTTATCTGTGAACTTTCCGATTTCTCACTTTAATTTTATTTTATGATACGTGGAAGACGAAGATGTTCACTGTGCTATGGAGTCATTTTGTTCATCGAACATTTTATTAATCCATTATCGGAAAAAAAACTCACTCTAAAATTCTTGAAACATGTCAGATTAGAAAGGTACCATTTTCGTACCCGTACCTAACCTGAAAATTTGTTTTCCACCCGTACCCGATCCGAAACTTTGTATCCAGCACTCGCCTAAAAATTTTCTCCGTTTCGTTTTTCAGCTAAAAGTTTTTGTTTTTCGGCTGAAGATGTCAAATTACGATTCTCGAAACGTTCTCAAATAGTTCTTTTTAAATCTTCATGCATTTTAGCTAAACTCTTGCATTTTTTCACTACAATTTTGTGGGTTTCCACTAGAACCTCCCGGTTTTCGGGTAAATTAAAAAAAATAGAACCCGTACCCGGCAACTTCGTACCCGTACCCAACTTTCGGGTCGAGTTGCACATCTCAATGTCAGATATATACAAAAATGGTTTCCCTATCAGAAAGGATTCTCAGAAAATCCTTGTTGCTCTCTGAAGTAAACGTACAATTACTTCACGAAACAGGAATATGAGACCGCAGAAGTTAAGTCCACCAATGTCCTTTCTGACGGTTCAGTTCAGCTCAAACAGCCAAATGAGTTCTCAGGGGTACAGGATAAGTGAACTAATGAAAAATGAGACGCTTTTTATTTCAACTAAGTGATTTAATTTGTAACTAAGATAATGAAATATTTCAATACTAAAACAGTTTCAATTTTCTAATAAAAGAAGCCTTTTTCTATCAGGTTAGGTATCGTTGAGTAGTTCTGTGAAAAACTGCGCTATAGGAGGTTTGTCAAAAGCTTTCGCCCCATAGTGGAATTCTGTTAGGGACGGCCTTCTGTTATGAGAGCAGGTTTATCCATACTCGAGCACATGGTTCGATAGCCTCAAACATCTACTCTTAGAAGACATACTACTTTTGCCAATATTAAGGCTTTCTGAGAGTTTGTCAAACAGTATTCTTTAAGACTGATTTTTCTGATATACCATTATTTCAGTAAAATGCCAGAATCAAACAGTATTTGAGTGGTGCCAGATGCATAGCAAACATTCTGCAAAAGTATGATGTATCCTGCTGCAACCCAGTGAAGAAGAAATAGTGTGATCATAAGTTCACGCGTGGAAACCTCAAAAAAGCACGAGTTAATTTCTATCTTAATGCGTGATTTTTTGAATTTTTCACGCCTAAATTCCTAATTCAGCGGCTTAATTTCAGCTAATTTATACGATAAATGCTCAAAATTAATCAGTAATTTAGTCGTCAAATGACGTGAATTTCTTATGGGTGAAAACAAAATTTCACATTACCTTTGTCTACCTACTCTTATCTACACATTTACTCCTCTCATTTTTCTCGCGTGATTGACAAAAGATCTTGGATTTTCGTAGGTTTCAATCAGGGTATCTTCAATTTGATTTTTCAACATTTCCCTATATGAAGTCATCTTGCGTATTTTATGTCTAAATGCCTGCACTCAGACTATATTTATTCACAGAAAAGAAAAGTAAGAAACGGTAGAGAATGAAGCGACAGTATTGCTTCTAAGTTGCGTATGTAGTTCTAGTGTGGGATTGTAATTTAATTTTCGGCTCTGCGTTTTTTTCGTCTTGTCTTCTTCTTCTTTCGGTGAAACACTTTACAAATTTAATCATTCTTCTTCATATGAACTTTGAGCGCAACCGTAAAATTTATAATTATGTACAGGGTATTCCCAAAGTCCACTCGGAAAGAAAACATGAATACCTTTGTCATTTGTTAACTAAACTTCAAAGTTGTTTTTTGTTGAATAGAAAAATATGCTAAGTTTTATTGGATATGATTGGAAAAATTATTTTTGATGCATGAAAAAATGTTGAAGTTTATTAGCGTGAAACTCACATTTTTTGGTACTCTATCTTAATAAACTACGTACTGGAAAACTTTACGAATGAAACAAAAATGATTCTTTGTAGTAACATAAAGTAGATGGTGCTTGCTGTAATAGTAAAAGGTTTTGGTCAGTTATAAAAAAGTATCGCGATCCTGTTGCAGATTTACCATCTTCTATGCAATATAATTCGTCTACAGCTAGTGATGATTCTTCTAAAGTCGAGTTATTATCTATTTTCTTTCAGACTAGTTTTTCACAACTCTCTTCACTTACCACGACTAATTTTCAACTTCCTTTATCCTCTCAATCTCTGTCCACAATTAAATTTGATGTTTCTATGTGTTTAAAGCTATAAGTAGTTTAAAAAATAAAGCTTCTTTAGCCGCCGATCAAATTCCTATCAAACTTTTAAAGCTTAGTGCCGATGTAATTTCTCCTCAGTTATATCATATCTTCGCTCTTTTACTTTCGACCGGTGTGTTTCCTCTTGCCTCGAAAGAAGCTATTATATGCGCCATATATAAGAAAGAAAGCAAGTTACTCGTCAAAAACTATCGTGATATTTCACTGTTGTCTAATGTTAGTAAAGTGTTCGAGAAGCTGATTTACAAGCATTTATACTCATTTCTAAGCACAAAAAACTTTTTTAACCCAACTCAGTTTGGCTTTCGTCCAAGTACTTCAACCGTAGATGCGATTCTTCTTCTCACTCAAAAGGTTTACCAGCATCTGGAAAAAAAGTGCAAATTGATTGGCATATCATTTGATTTTGAAAAGGCATTGGACACTGTATCACATCATATTTTACTACAAAAACTGGCTAAAGCAGGAGTAGTCGGAAGTCTTTTGAAATGGTTCACTTCTTATCTTTCAAATCGTACACAAAAAGTTTCTGTAGGCTCTGTTTTTACTTCTTCTGCTCGAGTGTCGTCTGGAGTTCCACAAGGCAGTATTCTTTGCCCGATTTTATTTCTCATATTTATAAATGATCTTGCACCATTTCTCAAATCTTCGCTTCTTTCTTGTCTGTTTGCTGGTAGTAGGATCCTTTCACAAGATTTTAGTAGTTCTTCTTCTTCTCTACTCAAACAATTTAAAATTCAACCGCTTTCAAACAGAGTTCTCGATCAGGCCATGATAGTCGCGTGTTAATTCTTCGTTTAATATCAAAATCTGCATCTAGCCCTTTTCTTCCGCGAACATCAAAAGATTGAAATGAACTACCTTCTCTTTTAGCCTGTCAAACTTCTTTAGCCACATTTAAAAATATGCTGAGAGGTTACACAGGCCTTTAATAATGCTATTTTGTTTACTTTTTTATATTTTTAAATTTTTAGTTTTAGGTTATCACAGGGTATCCACGGATACCACAAATCTTTTGTTCTTTTTTGTGATATCCTACTCTTGAGTAAAAATAAATGTTATCTTATCTTATCTAGTCTTTATTCACTATTATAGATACTTACACAGAAAACATGCGTTGCAAATTTTATTATTTTTCCACACTGACCTTTTTACACAAAAATTTCGAATCATATCAAATAAAACTTGGAACATTCCCCCCAGATCAAACAAATCTTATACGATCGTATCTGAATCAGACAAAATCGTATGAAAATCATACAGAATCGTGGTATCGGATTTGTCACCTGGTTCGTACTGTACGGTTTCATACGAAGTCGTATGATCGTATATGATCATACGACTTCGTATGAAACCGTACAATACGAACCAGGTGACAAATCAGATACTACGATTCGTATGTAAATCGTACATATAACTGTATATGCTTTCGTACAATTCGTGTACGATCGGATAGTACGATTCAATCACCTGGACCTCTATCCAACAGAAAAGCAACTTTGAAGTTTAGTTAACAAATGACAAAGGTATTCATGTTTTCTTTCCGAGTGGACTTTGGGAATACCCTGTACATAATTATAAATTTTACGATTTGCGCTTAAAGTTCATATGAAGAAGAATGATTAAATTTGTAGAGTGTTTCACCGAAAGAACAAGAAGACAAGACGAAAAAAACGCAGAGTCGAAAATTAAAATACATCCCACACTAGAACTACATACGCAACTTGGAAGCAATACTGCTTCATTCTCTACCGTTTCTTACTTTTCTTTTTTCGTTTCTGTAAATAAATCGAAAAACACAGGAAGCCTTAGCGGTAAAAACTTCGACGGCATCCTTTAGTATGTTTAATATTTATTTCATGCAAAAAATAAGAGTACAAGAATATAGTTAACATTTGGAGTCATTATAATAGTGAAAAAAAAATCAGCGCTGGTGTTCTTCGAAGTTCTTGTGCTTGATTGTTTTCTTCTTGAATGTGTAAGAGATGATTTTTTTTTCTTTTGTATCGTGTTGGCTACTATGAGTACTAATGAAACAAAGTACACAATGAGAAAAATAGAAAAAATTCCATTGTTCACCTTTTTTTTTTTCTGTGACCACGAATTTAGTCGAAAATGAGCAAGTTTTACAGCTATAGTCCGAGTGCAGACATTTATCAAATATTCGATCGTCATGAACGTCAATTACGAGAGCAGCACAAAAATTTGGTCGACGTCTTGTATGAATGGCAAACTCGACTTATTACTACAGTTCAGCAGCATGTTAAAGAAAAGATGAATGAACTCGGGACGCAATACAATCGCAGGCTAAATAAGATATTTGAAAAACGAACAGAGTTTCTGAATAAAGCCAATATTTATCATCTGAATAAAAATGATAAAGAAATAAAAAATTTGGTGAATAAATGTGAACTTTTAAAATTTGAATTAGCCAAACTAACGTATAAGCACCGTGAAGCTGTATTTCCAAATATACAAGTGATACAAACCGAATATGTAGAACAAGAGGATATCTCGTCTTTCATTATAGACTCTGCTGATTCTAACAGGCCTACGACATCTACAATGACTGATAAAAGACAAGCTTCATCGACGTCGAGAAAAGAAGAGAATGTGACAGAAAAACCGCAATCCGATTTTATCGTCGATGATAACGCGCAGGTAAGAATGACGACTAATCAACGAAACGTTGATTCTTATGGCTATACTGTTAGTGAATTTTTTATTTCAAGTTGACCGATGACAGCTACAACTACTGGTAAACACAAGCGACAGTCGTCATCAAAATCAACAAAGATGGAAGTACGATAAGAATTCCACCAGAATTATATCAATCGGATTTGATCGATACTGCCTGAGATTACAGCAGCTAACGAAATACACTTGAATGGAAAACTGAATGATGATGTCGAGAAAAAGCAGTGAACATAACATGAATGTTGTTCTGATTGATCTGTATCTCTTGTTTAGTCTTTTTTGTTCATTATCTGGTGATCAGTACGACATGGAGGTATGAAGAAAGAGAATTTTATCTTATTACACTGGAGCACAATATTCTTTTGATCAAGTTTTCATTAAAATCAGCACACATAAATGTTTTTCTTGTTCTGTTGGCATGAATTTCAGTTCAAAGAATCAGACAAAGAATATCAACATAGAAAAAAGAAATTCAGCGCTGTCTACTGCTGTATTTTCTTATAATTCTGAAAAGAAGATTTATTAGTAGTAGATCTTTATTTCAGATAATGTTGTAGATATCACTTATTTTAAATAAGCAGCTCCTTCTACGCTCATAGTCTATGTTATGAATTCAGTCTTGGCTATTGAACAGCGAAAATCGCAGGTCTCTATCTCATTTCTATCAAACGTTATTCAAAAAATGCCCACGGGTCTTGTATTTTGGGATGGATAGTAGACCAGAAACTAGTTTCAGAACATTTCTGACATCAAATGTTAAGAACGTTTTATGTTAAATACAGGCCACCAATGAAAAGCTGAATTTCGTACTGTCTTTGATTCTGTTGATGGATTCGGGCCTACTGACTATATAAAGACAATTAATTTGAAACTGAATGTTTGCTACAAAATTTTCTTACTTCTTGGACTGCCTACTGACGAGGGAACATATCCAACTGTCAAATCGCTTTTCTAACGAAATGCGGTAGCTTATAGGTAATCGATCATGCTGATTCCGAATATGATAGCCGTTTTGGCTAATAGGCCTTTCCTAATCGGTTTCTGGAAAACCAGTTTTCCAGAAACCTCGAAAAATCCCCAAGAATTGTCTGATTAAGTCATAACTGTAGCCTGCGAAATTCTGATTAAAATGAGACATCTCCCAGCTCTACACGATCTTTCTTTGAAAGTTATGGAATTTACACGAAAAGCCCTAAATGTTTATTGTCACCTCAAAGCTACAGAAAGAAGAAGGAAAGATGAATTTAGGCTTTTCGTGTAAATTCCATAACTTTGCAAAGAAAGATCGTGTAGAGCTGGGAGATGTCTCATTTTAACCAGAATTTCGCGGGCTACAGTTATGACTTAATCAGACAATTCTTGGGGATTTTTCGAGGTTTCTGGAAAACTGGTTTCCCAGAAACCGATTAGGAAAGGCCTATTAGCCAAAACGGCTATCATATTCGGAATCAGCATGATCGATTACCTATAAGCTGCCGCATTTCGTTAGAAAAGCAATTTGACAGTTGGATATGTTCCCTCGTGAGTAGTTTTCAATGTCTGTCTTAACGGATTACGCTCTCGGTAGAGTAATAGTAAAACATGAAGACATCCACAGACACCTACAAACACTTACAGACACCAACAGACAGCACACAGACACCTACAGACAGCCGCAGACATCTACACAGACATCACATAGTCATTCATAGACACCCACTTCTGCAGACATTCAACTACGTAGACAGCCACGAAATTACACAGACACGCAGCAAATTACACAAACAGCCAAATCAACCTACAGACAGCACACAGACATCCACACAGAGCGCAGAGACATCCACTGAATTACACAGACAGCCAAATCAATCAGTAGACACCCACAGATATTCCCATATATATTCGTAATAATCTCTAAACCATTCTACAAAGCCATCTGGTGCATGATCATCCCATAAACCGTGCAAATTTTCAAATAGCAAATCATAATGTTCATCACTTTCAGCAGATATTAAACTATCTTTGTCATAAAATATTGAACTAATAATTTTATCTCGATCACGTTCAGATGAGTTCATTTCTTTTAATTTGCGTTCAATATTTTTTAAAACGTGTCTTGTACACAATAAATGTGTTGTTGTTGACAAATGTGTATTAATGGCTTTCATAATAGCTCCGTCACCATCACTACCAATAGCTATTCATTTTTTTCCAGCAGTGTTTGTCACATCTTGTATATATAACAACAAATGTTTCAAATGCTTCAAAATTTTTATTATAAATAATTAAAACTGGGCCGGACATTAATGGATAATAACCAGTACGAACTTGTCCTACACATCGATTACGAAATGTTGTTGTAGGAGTGACGTAAAATATTCCTAAATCAAATATTGTATCAACTCCAAGTATTGAATTTTCTTCACAATCTGGATTACAGCAATTCTTAATCACTTCTTGAATTTGAAATGGATCACATAATAAAATCATTGGACTTTGTCCGCGTGTTGTTGTCATTGAAGCTATATAACCATCAGTCTGTGTACTAGTACGATTCATTAATTCAAAATACTGTTCGTGTAAAGATATATTAACAGTATTTTTCCGTGCATAATTGACTTGATCTTTATCTCTAATCATTTGTGTACTACTATTTGATTGTTGCTGTTCTCCATCTTGTAAACGCTGTGCATATGTTGTCGTTGGTTTGCCAGTTACTGCCGTAGCTTGAATTTCACGTAATGTAGTTGTTGTACGAGACTGAAACGGTTGAATATTTCGTTTAGCATTTGCATGTGGTTTCCGGTTGAACGTGTTGTATTATCAGCAATCCAAACATATTGAATGCATATAGGAAAATGATGTTCTTCATTATTTTTTATATTCTTACTAAACACCACTAAACGACGTAATTCAGGATTTGATTTATTCCTATAATAAGCACGTCCGACAGATATTATTTGATCATTTGTAACATGATGTTCAATATATTTATGTTCTTGCCTTGTACGATATGTCCATGTTTGATCAAAATTAATTCGTGTTACATTAAATATTTATGGAGATGATTCAACAAAATAATCGATTGATGAACCGCCTGCTAGCCAAGTGCCATTCTCATCTTTTCTACAATCCAAACGATTACTTTCACTATAATCAATAAGAAATATTCTATTATCAACAACACGTCTAATTCCTTGTTTTTATCTCCTTCGTCATCAAATTCCTGCAGGACACTTGTATTCTATAGAATTAATATTAGAACATTCTGTTTTGACGAAAAAAAAATGAACAAGCATTGATTCAGCTCGAAAGAACACTCTACAATTAAAAAATCTAAGACAGGGTCATTAAACAATAGAACCGAAAAAGAACGATCGCTGCCCACTACGGAGATGACTACATAAGAAAGTTTTACTGTAACTGCAGCTGCTATCTTTTACTTGGAAATAAATTATCACACAAGAACCTCGGACAAAAGTATAGTCACAACAAGAAATTTAGACAAGGTCGTGGAAGCTCGATCTCAGCTTAGGTGATGACTCATTACTGCTTTTGCTAGCGTAGAGTGGAGCGATCCGAACTATTTAATAAACCTTTATAAATCGAGAATATGCGCACTGATATGATTTTCGTTTTATTCTGACCTTTACGTTCTTAACAAAGTCCTGTTTAGTTACAGCTCAGCGAGCCTGATAGAAGACCATAATGGCTGCATTCATGCTAGTAAGATCAGCCAGTGAGTGTGCTTGTTTATTTACGTAGAAGCGTGGAGAACAGTAAAACGCAAAATTATTTTGCTTCTCTACGCGATCATGGTTTGCGAATAACTTTTACTGTTATTGTCAGCTTAGAATAAGAATACGAGCTCATAATTTTTTTTCATTTAGATTATAGTAATTAGATCAATAGGCATTCACTAGCTACTTGAGCCCGTAATCTTTTGATAACAGATTTCAATGAAATTAAAGTTTTCCAGTTGAATAAGGATCAAATGCGTTTTTATTTTCTGTTTCACTTTTTTTATGATCTGTTATAGTTACTGACATACTTACTATTCCACACGATTAAAACGCCCTCTATAGTCTAGAATACCGAATATCTTAGTAACTAACTACAACAGATTATAAAAATATAAAACAGAAAATAAAATCCCATTTGATCCTGGTTCAAATACAAACCTTTCATCCAATGACTTTGTGTAACCCAGGGACGCAATATAAGTCCACCCCAGAGTGCATAACTTTCGGGACACTATAAAAGCCCATATCAGTCATATGCTCTCACATAGAAAAAAGATAAGAGAAGAAGTTTTCGTAAGTGAATGTGTTCTTCTTCTAAAGTTCAAATGTACTCATATGTGATTATTCTTTTCGTAACTAAATGGAAATTATACAACTTTACAAATTTAACACATCTACTATAACCATATTTTTTCGGAGATATGAGTTAATTAATGAAAATGCCATTAATAATAATTAATTAATAGCTCACGACCATGATCAGCTGGGAGTCGGAAATTTGCACCACAGTTGAAGATAGGTGTTGTCTACTCACTGCGACACTTTTAGGCTTATAAACCAAAGCTTTTGCAAGATATGAATTTTTTATGATTAAGACAGTTTTTAGTGAAAATTCACCATTGAA
>CAJNOQ010004094.1:0-18371 GCA_905250885.1 Didymodactylos carnosus | reverse complement strand
GGCAAAAAACCCGAAAAAAAATTAAAAATTTTTTTTATCAAAAACTATAAGTCCGGGAACTGAAAGCTTTGTTGAGACGTATACTTCGAAGTGTCCTCCACAAACTGCTGGAAAAAAACGGGTGGGGACCCCCCCCCTTAAGTCGTTTTACAAGCGTAAATTTGCATATTTTCTGTGGGTCACAATTTTTTGTGTGATTTCATGTGAATAGCGGGGAAATTCTCTGTTTTTCATAACTTCATTTAAAATAGATCCCATATTCGTAGTTTTCCTCCAGTTAGTGTTCACACAAGCCTACAGTTCGAAATAAAAAACTCGCTGCCTGTGTGACTGCAAAAGATAGATCCCTTCATAAACCGCACTCAACTTTATTTCAGTACTTCTAAAGGTGTCCTGTTCCTTAATGGAGTTTTTCATCACTAGCTTTCCTGCCAACTGTATCATTCACTTTTTCCAGACTGTCACAGTGATCTGCTTTGACTCGAAAATGTGCCAGGAAAGCGCAGACCTATAGATTACCGAAATTATCAAGTTAATAAACTTTGTAATAAAGACAGAAGATAAAGTAGTAATAAATAATCGAGAATATAAGAAATATAACACTGCTATGAAAATCATTTTCAATAAAAACTTTTATTTACTATCGAGCTTTCGAAGCCTTTCCAACATGATCTTCAGGCCTGAAGATGATGGCCTGAAGATGATGTCAGAAAGGCATCGAAAGCTCGCAAGTAAATAAAAGTTTTTATTGAAAATGATTTTCATAGCAGTGTTATATTTCTGATATTCTCGATTAGAGAGTTGTTAGTACTTCGGTATCGGTATCAAGACTGCTTTCGCCCAGTACCGAAAATTTCGGTTCGGTACCAGGAAAAGTACCGGAAAGTTTGATACCTACGGAAACAATTAAGGCATGGAAATCTTCCTGATTTAAGGAGGGAAAAGCTCCTTCTCAGTTCAAAAATAGATTTAGATAATAAAAAACACTTCGGTACTTTCAGTGTCGAGTTAGTACTGAAAACTTCGGTACTTTCGGTACGGTTCCAGTGATTGGTACCGAACGCTCGGCACCGGGACCACACAAGTACCTGTACTAATAATTACTTATCCTCGATTAATAAACTTTGGTTTTATATGCAGTAGCACATCAACTCACTTCAGGATGTTTAGCTCGTCTGGCATCTTCAATCTTAGCATTTAACTTTGGATTATATTTTTCCCAAGTGGTTTCTGACATTTGATAAGCCCATACAACTTGCCGGGCAACTTCTTCTAATCGTTCGTCCTCGCTTATTCGACTATTCAGGTCTGAAAATCTGGTCTCAGCTTCTAGAACACCGTCTTTCGGACCGGACAACTTCAGCCAGCCGCTAATAATGTCCATTTGCAGTAGCACATAACGTTCTACGCAAAACTTGAAATACTCATTGATCGTCAGCTGAGTCCACTTGTGTAAATTATCTTCACTTCGTCTTTCCCTGATCAGTGTCGAAGTTTTAATATGATTTTCAATTTCTTTTCGACATTCCAACTGTTTAGTTTTGTTGGCCGATGCTACTGTAACCTTGACATCTGAAAAAGAATTAAACTACTATCCGTACCAAAAAGCAGTGTCCCTGGCTATTTCGTGAATAACTTTTGATAGAAGAGTGTCAGAGACTTATGATTTCCAGTTTTGAATTTAGACACTTGAAGGCGTCTTTTAGCAAGAGAAAACTACTTTCTCCAAAAGTTGGAAACCTGGTTTTCCGGAGGATCTTTGGAAAACTACCCCTAGTTTCGAAACTTTCTATAGAATTTTTCTTGCTTTTTACATGATTCTGTACATCTGAGTGTCCCCTTTTCAAATTCGAAAGAATTAAGTTTCTATCTCTCAAGGTTTCGGAGTTACAGGCATTTTCCAAGGATAGGGCTGTTTCGTTTTGGTCAATTTGGCCTAACTAAAAAAAAACATCAGATCTAGATAATCAACCATGTTGATCACCGTGGCAATGTTTGTTTTCGTGTGCAAATCAAAATAAGGTCAGAAAATGAAGAAAAGCTGAAAACTGGTTTTTGACCTTTTACCTGCATAAATTAAAAACTATGGCTCAAACTTTCAAAAGGTACTCAGAACAGGTCAGGAATTATAAATCAAGCAATAAAAACTGTCTGAAACTGTACCGATTCAACAAGGTTCTATGCGAGATTTCTGAAAAACCGTCTACAGTCAGTGACTTCTATTCCGTCTTTTTCCAATTTAACAATGATTTTTAGTCCGCTCTGAGTTCCTTTTGAATGTTTGAACCATATTGAAGTTGAAATGACCGAGCTAGAGAGTTTTTAATTTATGCAGGTAAAAGGTCAAAAACCAGTTTTCAGCTTTTTTTTTCACTTTCTGACCTTATTTTAATTTGCACACAAAAACAAACATTACCATGGTGATCAATATGGGTGGTATCTAGGCCTCTGACAAACCACAAGTCTCTGACACTCTTCTATCAAAAGTTATTCGCGCAATAGCCAGGAACACTGCTTTTTGATACGGATAGTAGTCAGAGATGCATCGACTTAGACGTTTACTACATACTGGCAACAGCAAGCGATTGTTGAATAACTCCAGTGATTGTTCCAAGTTTTCTACAGAACTCTTCATATACGCTCGTTTGCGATGGCAATAGAATGAAGCAGATTTGGAGGCTTCTTTTTGTTAATTCTAACTGATTTAATGCTTCTTCAATCATTTCATTGGCAACCGTCTCAATAGAAATATTCAACTGACCACAGCCTATTGCCGGAAAACCGATTTTGCTATAGTTAACTGGTTGATTAATAATATACTGAATTGCTGTTGCAACAAAGTTTCGTATTGATTGTCGTAGAATTGTATCGGTAGAATCTGGTTTCCAAGAAAGAAAAAGAATTTGTTTGCATGGAAGTTTACCCGGTACTGTTTCAATCAGTCCTCCGAGGTTGTTTGCCGATAATTTCGTTGTATATTCTGATGATGCGACGTCTCCTGCTTTTTCCAAGATATTTTTTCGCAAATAATCGGATGAATAGCATACTATAACTACGTCAACCTACTCATGACAACGGAAAAAATACAATAACCATCAGAGAGCAGCCGCATCAATCGAAAAGGAATTCACCTCCTAAATCTAATATTTCATCCTGTTAATGACGACTCATAAGTGTTCGGAAACTTTCTTCAGAATTATCTACTAATCTTTTGCATTCATACTTCTTTCACGTTCTACAAATATTTGTGTGTTCCACGACCTAATTCTCTTCAGAATTTTAGTCTAAATATTATCCTTTGTATGGATAAATGAGAAATAACCTGAGTCGATCTCCTAGAAACACCCCTCTTAACCGCCTTATTGTTGTAGCTTTAAATCACCAGCTTCAGCCGGAAGAATCACAAAGGAAAGCTTTAAGCATGTCATGAACATCTGACTTCTGGCTCAGAAATAATCTTTACCACATAGAGAACTATTTCTCAGTAAGAGAGAAGTTTTCTGCGAAGGAAAAATTTTTCAAGAAATTCTCGAAGAGAATCGTCGTTCTCTTAATTCTTAAAATCAAAGCTTTTTTGTTTGACAAATATTCGTGTTGTCCATCGATTGGTGTAGTTTTACACAATGATTCTGAAATCGTCTTGGTTTTTACTCAAAACGTTTAGGCTGAAAAGATGGATTTTACATGGAAAGGTCTAAGACAAAGGGAGCAATCTCGCGCTTATTTTACAGCTGCGGTGTATGTAGAAGAACATTTTGGTAAAATTCAAGGTATGCTAAAAAAGGCGGTAACGAAACTCACTGTTTAGGATTTTACGATAGATTTATTCCAGTTAGCCTGGAAAAATTCTGCATCTTTGGTATTCTAAGTCGAATGTGAGAATGTTCTGATGAAGATATAGCGAAATGAGATCAGCTTCAATACCCTTCTTGTGATTCTTTCATGACTTAATTCAGAGCTTGCAATTTTTTGAAGTTCTGTAAGCTGCTTTTGATCAGTTTTTTAGTAATCTTCGTCTAAGTATTTTCCTGTGGTCTTCAAAAGTTATAATAAAAATTGCTTTTAAGAGTAGATAACCTATCTCCTGAAGTTTGTTATCTCAATTTTCCTTATTCTGAAAAAGCTCACTTTAGTTGCCCACTCAAAGAGTCTCAAAAGAACTTGACTTCCGATGTTCTCTCACATTATTTTAGAAATTAATCTGACATACCAATTGCTGTGTTAAATCACCAACACAAATCTCAATTTTTCCATTTTTTCTCGCTATACACTGAGCCGAGATTCCACCACTACCAATAAAGTCATTTCTCGGTATGGTATAATTTTTGTTAGTTATTTCAACTGTAGTTTCTACATAACATTCTTTTTGCCGTCCAATTTCAATGAATTTTTGACATTCCATTTTGGCAGAAGGGCTTGAAAAGCTCATGTCTTCAATCTGAAATGTAATTTCGTCTAGACTGGCTAATTTCAATATTTTTGATTCAATTTCCATATGTAAATGTTGTGGGGTAACGAACTCACAATTTTGGATCTTATTACAAATGATAACACCTTCGTTTTTATATTCAGCTTCTATATGTCTTAACTCGTGATGGCGAATATTTTGCAAATATTTTACCTAAATGGTATAAATTCAACAATATTTTGCAAGATTAGCCCATTTTCTGATAATTCTTGTTAGTTTAGCACATGAATCTTCTATAATTCATTTTTACGTGTGAGAATCTATTTTGCTGCACCACTATGCTATTATATTCGAAAATTAATTTTATGAATAGTAGTTATTCGAGTCCTTGTTCTAGGAAAGAAGGTTTTTAGAAAATCACGGTATTTTAGACTTTAGTGATTCTTATGCTATTTGATAATCGACGTTTGCATTGTGTATAACTACTTGAGCTCAAACGGAGACTCCGACTGTTATACGTGATGTCTAAACTTTTAGTAGTTGTTGTTCTTGCATCCACTGAATAATTTGCGACATGGGAAACAAATTGATGTAGGATTTTTGTCTTTGGAGGGACGTGCGTTTCACGTTTTTCACTTTCTATAGGATAGGATATAGATTTGTAGAATTTTAGATTGAATAATAAGTCTTAAGGAACTATTAAACCAAACTTACTAACTGTTAACGCATAACATTTTGAAATAAGTACATCTATCCCCGTCTAACTTACCTGATGTGATTTTAAGGCTATTTTGACTGTTTTCATTACACCTTTTTCTTTGATTTCATCGAATTTTGCATAGCACTCGTTAACCTTGTTTGTAACACCGAATAACAAAATTTGACGATGTTCGACAACCAGTAAGACGCTAGCTTTATAGTTTAACAAAATATTCTGTACTAGGGTACGAATTTCTCTCGATAATCTACTTGTGTCATTTGTTGAGTCAGTTGGTGATTGAAATATTTTTGAGAGAAAATTCTTCTTTATAATGTCGACAATCGTTGATTCATCTGTGCAGAATTGAAAAAGAATCGTGGGAGCATTGCGGAAGTAAGAAATGATTAAATTCTTTCCACTTTGCTGCCGTTGACACAAGATGTATACATTAGAACAGTTTTCTTCTACGTGATTCTGAATAATGTCAATGGACTCTGGTATTTTAACCCAAAAGCCTGTAAGAAAAAACGACAAATTACTGCTTGAAAATGAAATTAGATTTAACTCAACCTGTTTGTTCATCGTAAGTCTTTTGTTGCAATAAATCTATTAAACTAACAACTGCAGCTCGAGCTGCGGTAGTCTTTTCTGCTTGTTCTCCGATCAGTTGCACATCAAACAACGTCTTATTCAAAGCCGATTCACTGCTGTCATTGATAACCTTAAAATCTACATTGTAAAGCTCTTTTAATTGTTCAATGAGTTTGGTACGGAATTTTGACAGTTTTAAAAACGCGAGAAACGTCGGATTAGCACTAAGATATTGCGATGGCGATATTCTCTGTTTAGATAAAGTAGTGCTGGCTGCGTTGGAAAATCTAAACAACGTTAAAAGGTACTTTAGTTTTGATAGAAAGATATTCATATCCTTCTCCGAAGTTCCTCGAGACATTATCCTGTTTTTAAGTTTAGTTTGTGCAAGCTTCATTTCTAGTACGTAATTGTCTTGAGCTTCTTTTAACATGTCTCTGATAGGCATGCACCGATTTCGATTAAAAATCGAATAATCGGACATCGATTATCCGAAATCGAAAATAATTGAAAATGTCTTACTCTAAATACTAAACGAAATTTTTCTTATGGTAGAATACTAAAGCGACGTAAGAGTTCAGATTACTTGCGTAAAGTGTAAAATGAAGCTAATATGCAAAGTGGTTTTGCATGCAACGGTAAAGATTACAGTTACCATTTTACCATACCTTACCGGTTTAACGTTTGTTATCAATGCGTAAGAAAATTTATTAGAAAATGAGATGATTTAGAGAGCGTATTGATGTCGATATTTTAACGGTTTTTTATTTTTCTTCTTTGGCTTTTCTTTCTGTATTTTATCAGGTCAAAGAGATAATAGAGTAGATTGAAATAGTGTTTTCTTTCTTTCCCATCGTTCAAATATGGCGTATACAGTCTATCACTGCATATAGTGAAAAAAGAAACAGTAAGAGAAAGTTTACATGAGAGCACTGATCGACGTTCTTGTCCTTTCTCCTACAAGGCTCTTGTCTCTCGACATTTCAGACAAGAATCCTGTTAAAGTGGTCGGCCCCAATTAGAACACAGGAATTTTAGTGTGGAGTGTTTTTTTTAATTTTTTAAATCAAAATATGTAGAAATCGTCTTTCATCACGAAGATACTATTTCGGATGATACTATTTTTATTGAAAATAGATCTAGTTTTCACCATCATGTACGTCATACAGAAAACTGAATGACCTGTCATACATAGGATCTGTTCCTTATGATGAAGGACGATTTCTACATATATTGATTTAAAAAATTAAAAAAACACTCCACACTAAAATTATTGTGTTCTAATAAAACCACTTTGCATGTTAACTTCATTTTAGACTTTATGCAAGTAACCTGAACTCTTACGTCGCTTTAGTGTTCTACCATAAGAAAAATTTCGTTTTGCATTTAGAGTAAGACATTTTCAATTATTTTCGATTTCGATTAATTGAAATCGGTGCATGCCTAGTCTCAGCTTCATAGCACTGGCGCTTCCTGAGTTTTCTGAAGCGCTCGGCGTCTAGCCTAAGCACATTACACCCCCTTAAGCTTCATTGTAGTCTATTAAACTTTTTGCTATAGGTACTCCTGGACCTATCTTAAAACTACTTCTTTTACTTTTGAAAAATACTGCTTTATTCAAAGTTGTAGAAATAATATTGAAAAACCATCGAAATCTTAAGGTTTGTTTGTATCTTAAAAATCCGGATGCAAATAATTACAACAAAAATAGTTTTCAGATGTTGTGGTGCCCTTATATACTTTCAGTAAAAATTATAACTAACTCATTATGTAGAGGACACCTCATTGTATACTAGTAGAAGTTTATCCCTAAATGGAAAGAATTTTCACTCACGAGGGAACCACCCCAGGTGTCCACCTCTGATTTCCTTCATTCGTACCTCGTTTTATAGAGCACATCAAGCTGGTAAAAAGCCTAAAAGGATTTTTGCGCATGGCTCTTGAAGTCCCGGTTTTCTGCAAAACCAGTTTTTGAGAAATTCTAAAAAATAATCAAAACCTTTCATATTGAGGTATAATTATAGCCTGCAGATTTCTGATTAAAATGAGACGTCTCCCAGCTCTACACGACCTCTCTTTACAAAGTTACAGAATTTACAAGAAAAGTCCTAAATGTTCATTGTCAGCTCAAAGCTGTAGAAATAAGAAGAAATTAATTTAGGACTTTTCTTGTAAATTCTATAACTTTTGCAAAGAAAAAAATCATGTAGAGCTGGAAGACGTCTCATTTTAATCAGAAATGTGCGGGCTGTAATTATACCTCAATATGAAAGGTTTTGATTATTTTTTAGAATTTCTCAAAAACTGATTTTGCAGAAAACCGAGACTTCAAGATCCATGCGCAAAAATCCTTTTCGGCTTTTTACCAGCTCGATGTGCTCTATAAAATGAGGTATGAATGAAGGAAATCAGGGTTGGGCATCTGGGACGGTTGCCTAGTCAGGAGAAGCTACCTTTAAAAACGAGATACTTACTGTTGTTCGACAGTTGGTTTTGATAAGTTTAAATCAATCGTGGTCGTGGGCAGAGCGAGAGACATTGTTGGTGTTGATGTAAAAAGTAATCTCGTACTTTGTGATTCTTGAAATGGTTTTGATGCATTTGAACAATTCAACTGTGAGACTTTTGTGCTCTTTGTTGAAAAATATTTAGCATCAATGTCATCCATGCGATTCTATTTAGATAATTTTAAATGATCAGTTCATTAATAATCTTTGATCACTAACACTTACGGTTTGAAGAAAGGGATCTTGCACTACTGGTTTTTGAGTATTTTTATTAAAAGCCGTAGTTGGTCTACTTTGTTCAATTCTAGCAGTTGTAGGTACAGCCGCTGGTGTGTTCGACGATGCAAATATATCCATGAGATTTCGATCCTGAAATAAAACAAACCTATTTCGAAAAATCAGATAAATGAACAAAAGTTGATTAGAATGAAATGCACTCAAAAATGCTTTACCGCGAACGTTGCTTCATTGAGTCGAGCGACACGTTCCTGTTGTGTGTTTTTTCGTAAGGCTGCTGCCTAAAAAAAAACTAATGAAACGTTACAGTAAAAGTGCGAGTTATTAAAGTCGGTTAGGCGTACGACAGTTAAATAAGCTTTTTCGGCCATTTTTACGTTTGTGCATGAAGATAGCAAACTCCAAGTGTATATTTATTATATACCATAGTTAGTGTGGCAGGAAGGCGACTTTCAGAAGCTTCGAACTTTAAATGCTGACACCTGGGAAGAGTTTAACCCTCAACTTTTCAAGCGCTATGGGCAATCTCCAGAAGCCTACCTATCAGCTAAACCTGAAGTCCGGGAACCTTCAGAACACATGAAACATAGATTTTCGATCATGGAGATTCTCGTGGCAATGTGTGTTTTGTTGTTCGGATTAAATAAACTTCAAAAGATGACTTTTTCAAAAACCTTGATTTTTCTTCTGTGATCATCTAAAATAAAAACCTTCTGGCGCTTTCATTTCTGTACGAAATTGCTTCAAATTTTCAGAATTCACTGACTTTTACCTGCTGTACAGTTCAGGAATATTAGAATCATTTCTCATACTGAGATTTCATGTAGAGATTTTCAGACGTTTTCTGAAAACCTGTCGAAGATCTACTTTGTTTTTTGTAGTTCCGTCATGCGATAAGATGAAACACTTGCCCTTATGCCCACTCACCTTTCCTGCAATTTGGTTGAGAAGTGAAGATGATAAATGGTTTTTATTTTAACATGGTCTCAAAGGAAAAATCAACTTTTCTGAAATGTTCATCTTTTGAAGTTTGTTTAATCCAAACACCAAAATAAACAATGCCACGAGGTTCCATATACTCGACAATCTATGTATCCTGTGCTTCGAAGTTTCCTGGACTTCAGTTTTAGCCGACAGATAGGTATCCGATGATTGCCTGTAGCGGCCGAATCACGGTAGATGGAGACCTGGGTTTACGCCAGGTTGTAGACCGACACGTGTTGTGTATTCACATGTGTTTAGAGCAGTCCTTTGCAGTGCAGATTTTTGAAACGGCAGGCTCGGATATTGTATTTCGAAAGGTACACCGTGGTAAATTTCTTTCGTGGGATTATAGGTTCAAAGGCTCTCTGTCAAATGCTCAAAACGGAAGGACTGTGTCTCATTCTTATCAAAAGTTATTCATAAAGTATCCCTTAGCACTCTCTTTTGGCGGCGACAGCAGTAACGATTCGCTGCACGGTTTTATAAACATGTAGGAAACGACCAGATACATGTCTTTCCTGCTGAAGCTTAGTTTCAAAAACTTGGAGAGATCTACTTGTAAAGATACGTGAAAGTAAGCTGTTAAAATGATAACTTTAGGATATCACAATTTTACCTCTATTGCATTATTCCAGAAATCATTTGATAACGCACCTGCCAAAGCACATAGAATAAGAAAATGTATTAATTTACTGACATATGCACTTGAAATTTGGATGCTCTTCAGGAATTAACATCCTGAATTTCAGAATCAACGGTTGAACTTTGATGTACCTGTCTCGATTTTTTTCGTACTTGTTGTATTTAGTGCAAAGGCATCTTTGTTATCTTCCCTACGAGTTTGAGATGTTGGTGGTCGTTTTGCGAAATTATCCATTAATTGAAACCGAAATTGTCGAACTTTCTCATACGTGAAATGAACAACAGTTATCAAATTTTGCCATTTTTTATATAGTTGTTCCAACGACCCAGAACTACAGACAGATCTGAAAAAAAGCATACACCATCTTTAGAACTGGCTAAAATCTATCAAACTTCGCTAACTGTTTGTTGTTAATCTCTCAAATAACGTTGTTTGGACTCAAACACCAGCTCAGTGGCGTATCCAGATAGTGGGCAATTGGGCAAGTTTTTTGAGATAATGGCAATTGCCCACTGCAAAACGATTTTGATACTCGTGTACGTTTGATGACTTAAATGATGTGATTTTAATGAACTTTTCAAGATGAGATCTAATCAGTTGTTGCACAAAAATCAATCGGCAGTCTTTTCTATTTAACCAATGATCTCAATGATGACGATTCAATAATACCCTGTCGTTAAAATACTCGGTACTACATAAAAATTCGCTGATGAATGCTTAGCTGTTCAACACAAAGAAAGCGAGCAAGCTGTTCTGTTAGTTGATGTTGACGAATTTCTCTTCCGTAACCATCGGCTTTTATAGTGTCAATAAGTTTTTAAAAATTATTGCCCATTGCTGCCCACCTCTCAAAATAATCTGACTGGAGAATTGCCCACTAGTTAAAAATTTCGGAATACGCCACTGCACCAGCTCCAATAAACAAAAACTTTATTATTAGCATTGACTAATCTAAATAATCGTATCTGGTCTTATACAAAAAACGCTAAAGAATCATTGAAAAGTTCACATCCGCACCTGAAGTGTGGATGTGAACTTACAAAACATGTAAAAAAGTGCAGTGAAAAACATTTTCTTTCTATCGAAAACGCAAAAAGAAAAAATGCGAGGAAAAAAATATAAAATTACATATAACGTTGGAAAGTTTATTTCAGACCACAATTTAAATTGAAAAACCTAGTAAAAATAAGAATTTTATTGTGTTTGAAAGGATGCAATAAAACTGAAACTCCTTTCCTAGAGGACAAATTTTCTGGATTTGACAAGAAAACAGAGAAGGCTGCAACTCTAGTGGCGCAATAGAAAATATCGTCTAAAATCTTTATTCATATCGTTGCAAGATAAGAACTTAAACTATTCGAATATAGTAGCCTTTTGATGAGCAAGAGAAACATATGGATCTATAAAGAAAGAACTAGCAATACCGTCTTTTCGCAAAGAGTTTTGGCTTTTTGTCTTACTTTATTTTATTTTTTTCTGTCCCTATTTTTGATAAAACAAAAATGCAATCGTTTCTGTTATACAGAACCATGAGCAGCAACAGTTTTTTGAATTCTTTAAGTTGTCATGGTTCTGAATAATAGAAATGATTGCATTTCTGTTTTATCAAAAATAGGGACAGAAAAAAAGAAAAGAAGTCAAAAGTCTTTGCGGAAAGACGACATTGCTAATTCTTTATTTATAGATGCATATGTTTCTCTCTCTCAGCAAAAGGCTGCTACATTCAACAAAACGTATGACAATAACATTAGACGCATAAATGTTGTGTGCCTCATTCCATCATTTTCTTTTACGATGTAAGAATGATTATGAATGATTTAAATATTCAAATATTATAAATGGTTATCAGAAAGTGGATTCCACTTAATGAAATAATACGAATAAGTCGTTTTACCCTTTTCTTATAACCTTTTTCAGTTTTTTAAATAATAAATCTTTAGAAAATTACATCCTGATCTATTCCGAATGGTTATTTTTGTGAGAAATGAATTATTACGTTCTTTTTATTCAATTGTTTCTCTCACTTAAAACAACCAGCATTCTTTAAGTGCTAAAACACAGCGTCTAATCACTACTTAAAAAAACAATTTAACATTTACATTTTTAGCTTTCATGCCCTGAAGTAACGAAAAGCAAAAAAAAATCAAATAGTAAGTGCATAATAACCTGTCAGTTGGAAAAAACCGATTAAAGAAAATGTGTCATACACCTATACCTGTTATTCAAACAGAAAATTTCTTCTACGTCATTACGGAAAAGTCAGATTCTTTCTTTAAATCGATAAAATTTTCATAAAAAGTTAAATACACATATATACGAAGATGATACCGTAATGTACTTCAGCTCACAATGTCCAGTCGAAGTAGTAAATGTGATGAGCTACGATTTACCGGTTGCGTATGACCGGTCCATTCAATGATAATGATCATTGAATCTTTCTAAATGTGTCATCATGTCTTTCGGTAAAAAGATCTATAATTAATGATTTGTTTATCCATACACGCAAGCTAAAAGTAGTTAACGAACATTAACATAGAGACATAATATGTGGATGGTGATTTTAATTTAATTAATGCCCTAGAAGTATTTTTCACATCTTTCTTATTATTTGATTTTGATAAAATTTGAATTATAACATTGACTGAAACATTTATAGCATCGTGAGCGACTTTCGATAACTTTTCTGATGGTCTAACTGCATAATTTTCTTCCAATGTTTCAAAATCACAATCGAAAGTAGCCATATCATGATCAAATTCTGTGTTCTCATCACAAAATAACGAACATTCCTCTTCATATATGTCTTGTTCTCTCAATTCGTTCCATTTTTTAAAATACTTATTCTGCGTAAGTTCACTTTGTGTTCTTCAAAATAACAAGCGTTTCGTCCATGTAGGTCAGAATAAAATAAATAAAAATATGTACGGAAACATGTCTAAAGCAGACAGTAGAAATTTACATTTGACCAAAAGTTGTCGTGTGAGTGAAATTTGCAATGTTAAGTTTCACAGAAACCGAAAAAAGTAAACCACAGAGAGCGGAGGGGTATAATAAACGTTTAAAAAGTATATTCCCTATTCAAAACACACACTAATGAATTTATTGATCCATGTTACGTCACGAACATGTCTTTCAGCACCGTCACGCAAAAGAATCTGAAATCCAAACTCGTAAACGGGAATAAAATTACAATGAAATTCATGAAAAATTGAAAAGTACTCATGAAAAAGAGAGATAACAAACCTACAATTAGTCATAAAATGCAGTCGTAAAAAGAATGAAATTTCAAGAACCCACTGAAAAAAAATTTACGAAATCCTGCGTTAATTTGTAGGAATCTGAAAAAATCCTGTGAATGTAGGATATATGCTGCAGATTTTCACGTTTTTTTTCACGTTACCGCGCCGAAACTTTTTCTACAAGTTGGTGAGTATAATAGAGCAGGATTCTTTAACACGCTTACTTTCCAAGTGTCTCTCCTGCACGACAGGATGCTGGTTCCTATAGGCACACCATGCAGGAGCTTTTACGTGCGTTCATCGGATATATCTCGCATTTACGGCCCTTAAGGGCCGTAAAATTCATATGGAATAAAGACAATGTATCAATGATATTTTTTTGTTTCCATTTCTGATAGTTAAGTTAAATATAAGAGAACTTCTGCAGAATAAGTATTTAAAAAATGAGACGAACTGAGAGAGAACAAAATTCGGACGAACTGAGAAAAAAATTTGTGCGACGAATTAAAAGAGAGTAATTAGGGACGAATCGAGAATAAACCGTATATCTATCGGCTTTTCTCGTTCTAAATATGCTCAAACAACAAGTAAAACACCGTTTATTTAATGGAGATAGAAGCTTTATGAGTCAATATTGAAACTTACGACCTTTTTATCTTCCTTTTTTCTGTATATTAACACAAGAAAATATGCTCACATGTACACTCGAAAGAAGAAGAAAAGAAAAACGTGGACACCCACTGAAAAAAATAATCAAAATTTATTCAGGATCCCGCGGGTTGTCGGTATTAAAATATCTGGGGATGTTTCCTACCTTTACGCAGGATGCTTATACTGTTAGCCCTGACAGAATCCTGCATCGTTTATGTAGGGTTAGCATAGAAAAAATCCTGGGTAAAGGTAAGAAACATCACACGACTTTTGGACTTATTCAATCCACAAGTTTTCCTACGAGATCTGGCAGGATTTTGTTAGTTGAAATAAAAAGGATTTTGTTCTCCATGTGTATTCTGCGGTATCCAGCAATATTTTCTCATCAATGTTTGCCCAGGGTGACCGTGGAGGAATTTGTCTGTATAATTTATTTTTGGAAGGTTAGTAATTTTGCAAATTTTCTTATAAAGTTATAAAAACTTTTCTCGAGCCCGATAACCTTCTAGAAAATGTATCCCTTAATATTTTGACTTTAACACGCATTTTCATGTGTACAAAATCCAACTATTAATAGATAGCGAAAAAGATCTTTTTTATGTCAGGAATATTCTATTTTCTTCCATCAATAAGAAATTCTAGCCGTTAGAATGATCGCATTACTGTGAAAAAAAGATGTACAGCAAAGCAGAGAAATCAAACTATTCTGATTTCTCCAGCTTTGAATACTCTAGTGAATGGTAAATAACTTAAAAACTTCAGTAAGAAAATTGGCAAATTATAGTTAAGAATATTAAGGTATACATTTTCCGAAAGTTTATTCGACACGAGAAAAGCTTTTATAATTTTACAAGAAAATATGCAAAGGTACTTAACTTTCCAAAAAAAAAAAATACAGACAAGTTCCTCCACGGTCACCCTGTACAAACAGTGATGAGAAAAGATAGCAGGATGCCGCAGCATAGACATGGGGGACAAAATCCACAAGCTATTACTTTTTATCATCACGAGAAAACCCTACAGACCTTGCATGGTTTGCGTAGTGAGATATCTTGTGTATTACAAATGATAACAGGTAGGAAAAAGTTCCGCAGGGTATGCAAACTGAAGAATCTACGAGATATATCCGATGAACGCATGTAAAAGCTCCTGCATGGTGTGCCTAGAGAAGAATTCTCCAGCATCCTGCAGGAGTGAAACTTAGAAAGTGCGTGTGTTAAAGAATCCTGCTCAATTATACTCATCAACTTGTAGGAAAATTTTCGGCGAGGCAACGTGATGCAAAAATCTGCTGCATATATCCTACATTCACAGGATTTTTTCAGATTCCTACGAACTAACGCAGGATTTCGTAAATTTTTTTTCAGTGGGGCAGTAAGCAATTAGTATTTGCTCATTTTCATAAGAATTTTTTTTGTTTTTCAAAATGAATGTTATTGAACTAGTCAGTTCTATAAACCTTCAGAATTACTTTCTTCGTCTAATAAAAAGATATTTAAATCAAGATACGGATAGTTAAGGAAAAGTTTTCGCACCTTATCATATCTGCACAATTTTTAACTGTTTATTCCAAGAAACAACAACCTGTATGAACTTTCACATTAAAGTTCTTTACTAGGTCCCATCGTATTTCCAGAAGAAAAAAGACACTGCTGACCTGTTTCTTTTACATAAGTCATACAAAAAATCTTTCTTTCTATAATTAGCTTATAACAAGAGCGTTATGGCATATTTGAATTTAAAATGAATCAATTATTATGAAGAACGTAAAAAATCCTTTATATATGCGAAAAACATTACGTGTCCTTCAAGAATAGAAAATATATAAGCAAAATTTCAAACAGGTGAAGCATTACTTCAGGTTCAGACCCATTTATTCAAATATTAACAGTGGTCAAATCCCGATGAACATGGTTAATTTGTTACTACATAAACATATGAGTCATTTGCAACTTTATTCTACAATTGAATTTTTGTCGTATTTTTAAAATTACTCCATTTTCTGAAAACGGATTTCAAAATCCTTTTTTTTGTTTTATCGCGGTTTGCTTGCTTCACTACCACAGAAAATCTAAGCCCGATATCTCAACAACTCACCGACATAAACACAGCAAAAGTCGAAAAAAACGTGTTTTTTAGCTGAATTATTGAGAGAAAAGTAAGTTTTTCTAACAAAAGAAGGAACGAAAAGCAAAAAGCAAATACTACGTTTTGTAGAGCATTTAATGCTCTATCAAACTGTATGCCTTTGCTGTGCAGGTCAGACTAAGTTACATATGGTATGAATCGATAGCTCTCTACGAGATCTATCGAATAGTGTATGATATATCTGCTTTTAAAGCAACCTCGAGATCATTATAGCCTAAAATCTGGAGAACGGAACTTGCCGAAGTTTGTTGAGTTTATCTCAGTCGCTACGCATGTGATAGTCGGGTTAATTTGGGTTCTAGACTCAGAAAACAACGGAGAACAAGATGTGCTAATCAAATTTGTTTAAAGTCACTTTCATTATTTTTCACCAATTGTACAATAAAGTTGCAAATGACTCATATACATGAGCGTTAAGAAAACTCAAGTCAATTCAGAAGCAACAAAGAACGAAAGAGATGGCCTTGTTTCGGCAAAACACCTTTGGTTTTAAACGTACGGATATTACTGTAAATGTTGCAGACAACGATGTTGCACAGTGCATGTACTGTTTAAAATGTGTATGCCGAGCAATTGAATATGATGACAATGATATGAAACGTTACTGTAATTATCAGAACTATTACATTTTATCCTACGCTGAAGATCGACTAGTGTTCGTTCTACGCGCACCACTAAGCCCGGATGAGTTTGAAAATAAAGTGCTTTTTGAATCGGATGAATTATGTGAAAGCAGCAGTGACTTTTTTCTTCTGGAAATACGATGGGACCTAGTAAAGAACTTTAATGTGAAAGTTCATACAGGTTGTTGTTTCTTGGAATAAACAGTTAAAAATTGTGCAGATATGATAAGGTGCGAAANATAAAGTGCTTTTTGAATCGGATGAATTATGTGAAAGCAGCAGTGATCAGTTTTATGACATACTAACAATCATAGATGTTAAACAATTACTACCCTAGTAAAAATCTTAGACGCTTCTTAAAATTATCTTACTAAGATCTTATCCCTCGAGATTTTGATAAGATAATCTATGATCTTATCGTATAAGATCTTAATAAGATTTAATGACTCTGCTTTCATTCACTCTTTTGTTTTGCTCTCATTCATCTATATAAGTGATCCAAAATATGAATGATTGATTATACGGTTATTTTTCTGCCAGACTCTGTTGGTATTTGCTCTCTCGAAAATGTTCAACAACTTTTTAGAGAGTGTACATGCAGGTCAAGGTCCATAGTTGGACACCTGAAAATATGAAATTTCTCTTCATTCTTCAACACTGTTCAACTGCTGCTTTGGATAATGCGGATTAAAACTTGAAAAGTTTCCAGTGAATCTCAAATGAATATTATTTAAAAAACCTTATTGTTCTTACTATTAAGATCACAATACATTGTTATCCAATCTTGAAAAAGTCTTAGACAGTACAATGTTAGTAAGATCTTAGAATAATCTTATTAAGATCTTAGTAAGATTTCGCTTACATTTGTCTAAGATTTTAGAAAAATCTTATAAAATCTTAGACTTTTCGGGTCTCACGATCTTAGTAAGATTTGTTTAAGATCTTACACAAATGTAAGCGAAATCTTACTAAGATCTTAACAAGATTTTTCTACGGTATTAGTAAGGTTTGAGTAAGTTTTTCATTAGAGTAGAAGCCCCTGGGGCAATTAGAACTCGGTCAACAAGTTTTGCGGCATTTTTCTCGTAACTTAGAAGTTTTCACAAAACTTTCAATGCAAAAGTTGGACGATGCAGTAGGCAGCGAATGGTGCCTGGTCAGTTACAGCCGTTTGAACTTGTTTTCATCTTGTCAATCCAGAATCCACTCACCATATAAATGCACAACATCGGGATAATCACTGTGAATTAATACATCCAGACGTACTCCAATCATGTGAAGGCTTCTTTTGCTGGGTTTCATCCTTGAAGAGTCTTTCTGTTTCGCATGTGGCTTTGCTGTGGCGGTAGGATTGGTGAAATGTTTAACACATGTACATGTATAACATTTTTTGTGCTTTTTGGGATCGAAAGATCCAATTAATTGTCCTTAATGGACGTTGGATATAAACAACTTTTTATAATCTATTTTTGGTGTAATCAAAATATCAGTTCAATGGAGTACGGCTCACTGATTCACTTGCTGGAAACAGTTATTTGTTTGCTTTATGTTTTTCCAACTCAGATAAACAATAATAATTGTCACCTTGGTCGAACGGGTGATTGTCGATGAGTGGATTCTGGATTGACAAGATGAAAACA
>CAJNOQ010004093.1:0-18373 GCA_905250885.1 Didymodactylos carnosus | reverse complement strand
TAATTCAAACGAGTTCCATATTTTCAATTAAACCCATTTTGTCCTAGAAAAAAAGAAAAAGCAATGTTGCTAGACTAACTCTATAGCTTGAAAATGAGGCAAAAAAAAGAATTTAGAGAAGAAGACAATTTAACTATCACCTTCAAATAGTAAAATCACAATTTTTGCTACGAAAAAGATAAAAATATTGTCACCTGTTAGAAATTCATTCTTAGAAGAAACATTTAGAGAGAGAGAGAGAGTACAATTTGAACAATCTCACAAACTTATATATATTTCTTAGATTTTTAAAATGTCCATTCAAACTTTCTTAATAATCATGAGTGAAATCATTTAAAATTCTAATCATCAATGTAATAAATAATTCAGCATATATATAATTTGAATAAAAATGATCATTAATATCAGCAGCAACATTCGTGTTAATTAACGAATATATATATATATGTATATATACATATACTCTTTACTGTCATGAAGCGAGTGAATAAGCATGTACGACTTACTTTCTTTCATAAATAGGTTTTAAATAAAAAAAATTTAAGAGCTGTGTAATTCAAAGTTTAAAATGAACATCTACATTGAAAAATGTAACTATTTTATTATTTGGCGCATTACATATTTAGATTCATTTAAAACAAAAAAACATTATATATACAAAATGATCACAGACAAAAAAAATAATGAATGTATAAAGACATCAAATAGTATTAATTAACAAATAAAAATATGGGAAAAAAAATAAACAAATTGTATAAAATGGAAAAAAACAAATCTATTTCGCATTTTCTTTTATACAATTGAAAAATTATTCGTATTTTAATAATATACAGAGACATGAGAGAAAATAATTACACTAAATCCGGTAGACATTGACTTCAAAATCTCAAATAAAAAATAGAAAAATAAAAATAAAGAAAAAAAAATAATATTTATAGGAATTTTAAAAGTTAAGAAAAAAGTTGAAGTTTGCCCATGAAAGTCCCTTATCACTTAAAAAGTTTGCATTTGTTAGATTTATCTAATAAATATTTTTTTTAAAAATTTTTAAATCATCTACACAGCAAAAGGTATTTGTAGATAATAAAATGTATAATTTTATTTTAGAAAACAAATTGACGTTTTTCCTGAGTCTCAGATGTTTTTAGTATTGGAGAAAAGTTTTCCTCAGAAAAAGATAATTGTAATAAAATAATTTAAAAAAAAGACCTAAATATAGCAGCACACACATGAGTTAGAAGTGACTAGCACAAAATATAACACGATTTCAATAGAAAGACAAAATAACATTGAACAATGATAACATAAAATACTTAAGAAAAACTAATATTTCTCTCCCTTATTAACAAACAAAAATCTAATTTGCCCTAAAGTTTTGTACAATCACTAGTATCTGATTGTTTTTGACAGTCACAAACATTGTTGACATTAGCAATAGAGCTATTAATAGAATTATTAGCATTATGAGCTATTGTAGATAGCTGATTATCATGCGGACTCAAATCTAAACTATTTATATTTAATTTTGTTTCACTTACAGTTCTTTTATAGACGACAAAACTGCCATCATCAAATGTATCATCGATAATTCCATGAATATCCTTTTGTTTGGTTAATTTTCGTTTTGACTCTGTTGATGTTTGAGCATTTGTACTATGATAATCTTGTTGATCACGAACAAAATTGACAAAGACGTTGTCAAGTGTATTTTGATTAACACTATAATCCAATATTAAATATTTTACATTTAATAAATATTCTAATTTTTGAAAAATTAATTTTAATGGTATTTTTTTATTATCAATTTCATATTGGAGGATATTTAAATGTTTTTCTTTTAATATGGCATAAGAAGAAAATTCAATATTAAAATAATCTAATACCAGTTGTAAATAGTCATTACTGGCTGTTGATGATGATATTGAATCATCAGAAATTGTTTGTTTTAAACGAATTTTTATTGTATAACCATCTCCAAAGCCTGAAAATATTATTACATAAACTTAAAATAGTTAACAAAATTTCATTATAACTAACTTACGATTTTTCAAATGTTGAGTTGATCCAAGACAACGAAAACAACCATTTACCATGATAGCTAACGAACCACATAATTCTTCACACTCTTCCATACTAAAATAGAAATGAATACGTTTGTATAAACTGCAATATTAAAATAGAAAGGTGAAACCAGTGTAAAAGTCAAAAATTCAATTTAATTTGTTCTTTAGAGTATAAGTCTCAGATTTTGTTCCTGTTTTACCAGTTACTTTAACTATAATATGACTGATGCATGTTTTTGTATGGCAATATGTTGATTAATACAAGATTTCATAGAAAAACAGAATCTTAACACGATATTCAATGATTGTGATGTTTTGCAAGTCATTTGAAAAATTTTCTACTTCATAAAAAGTTGAAAATACGTTCTCTGCAGAAGAAAGTTGATATATCAAACTCATTTTTCGACTTTTTATATGCATGAAAAAAAGTAAAAAAAGTCTTCATATCTAAAACCACTAAAAGATACGATTTCAAGTGTTACATGCAGGGGCGTCTATTCTGTGGGATGTGTTGAGGCGCAATGCCTCAAACAAACGTAAGGTGGTACGCTTTTTTGCTGTAGAAATTCATTTTTCAGGTGGTACACTGAGAGATCGAACCTCCGAGGTAGTATAAAATGCCTTAAATATTCAGATGAGGATAGACGCCGCTGATTATATGACATACCTATGAGATGTTAGAATAATCGATCGACCATCTTTGATAAGTTGACGAATAACATTCCATAGAAATCGTCGAGCACTGGGATCCATACCACTAAAATAAATCAAATAGTTTTTCATACATGTTTCATAGATAACAAAGAAATTATGTCTTACCTCGTTGGTTCGTCCAGAAATAAAATTGTTGGATCTCCAACCAATGCTAAAGCAGTACTCAATTTTCTTTTATTACCCAATGACAATTTTCCAACTGGTATATTATAATATTCGACTAGATCAAGTTTTTGTAACAAATTTGTTGCTATTGCTTTCTCATCTTCCCATAAAATTCCTCTCAAACGTGCAGTTAACAACATATGTTCAAGAGGTGTTAATTCATCAAATAGAGCATCAAATTGTGGACAATAACCAATATGTTTGAAAACTTGCCGTCTTTCCTTAATACTATCGAAACCATTTACACGAGCATAACCAGCTAAAATTACAAGAGTTAATTAATTAATTATTATTTTATACTCATATATGTGATAATTACCAGTAGGACGAAGATCACCAGTTAACATTCGAAATGTTGTTGTTTTTCCCGCTCCATTTACTCCCAATAGACCAAAGCAATCACTTGCCGGTATTCCAAGACATATATTATTAACAGCAATTAAATTTTTTTTTATACGTGTTTTATATGTTTTTGATAGATTATATAATACAAGTACATCATCGATACATTGTTCTTTTAATACATGTTTTCTTGCACGTCCAACATCTTCATCTTCATCCAAATGAGAAATTGGTAATGCGTCTGGTATTTTAGGAGAATAGAAAAATTCATATTCTAATAATAATGTTAGAATCCAAAAAACAACGCCAGATATTGCCATTGATACTAAATTAGATACAACAATTTCCCATTGAAATGGTGAACGAATTTTATCATATAAACCAGTTTTCTTATAAAATGAATTATAATAATCATTATAAGCAATATCAATTAATCCACGACCAAGACAATAGTTTGGAAAAATTCGAAATATTTTTTTAACATTACGAGTTATTTTACTTAACATGGATGTTGGCGAATTTCCCATATCAAATATTTCGAGAAAGAAGGACGTATATATACATGTAATACCTAAAATAAATATATTTTTCTTGTATTTCTATTAAATATGGTCACTCAAAAAAAAGAAAATAATAATAATAATAATGAATAATTGAAACTTACCAGAGAATAAATTAATAACAATAAGAAAGATGTATGCATTGCTTGGCTCAGTAAATTTAAAGCTAAAGGGATACATAAGAGGAATAATGGACCAGCCATAGAGAAGAAATAATGAAATGACAGCAGTAAAATTTTCTCCTTCAGTATAGGCAGGCACATTAAATAATCTTAAAATAACAATAACACATGCAGCAGGCAATAAATAATTTAATAAATCCCATATGAAATTTGTTAACCAATAAATTAGTGGATAAAGACCATTAATATATTGAATATGTTTCGATTTTGTTGCTCGTTCATACACAAGAAATAATGTAAAAGAGGCGGGAACAAATGACATGGCAACAATAATAAATATTGAAATAACAACATCACTACCTTGTAATATGAACTCAGTTGATAACATGTTATTTGTTTCATTCATCGGATGATTAATTGTTGTTATACCGTAGGCTGATGGTAACCCTTTTGATAAAGGAATATTAGCTCGTAATATTGCATTTGACATGATATTTATGTACAATGGTAATGTATGATATCCTTTATGATTTGTAAATATTACTGCCGTATTTCTAGATCCAAGTTTTTGTAACATATAATAAGGATTTTTAGAGTATTCTAGATGTTGATTGGAGTTATAATCATATTTTGTGGGATAATTGTGAGGAATAAATGACTGAGTAAGACCAAATGATAAACCACCGTAACGATTTAAACGATAGTTATCAACTGTCTAAAATAAACATAAATAAATCTGAATTAATGTATTCAAAAATGAATTAGAAAATTATAATTTTAGAAATATGTTATCTATTATTGGTGGTTCACTTACATAAAGATAATATAGAATTTCATTTGATTCTAATGTTATATTTAAGATATAATCATTTGTTATAAGATGTCTTGCTGGAGGATTATGAAACATCTGACAGATAAAACGTGACTGATGTGATGAACAGTGACACGGAACATAATAGAGTGAAGATGTTACTGTTGGAATATTGCTAAAATTTCTAGCTGATGTTGAATTTTCATTTTGTTGTGCTAATAATGCTGATGACCACGAGATATCATTTAATGAGCCTGCTTCCATATCTGGTTGATATACTTTAGAACAAGAATTGCTAAACATATTCAAAGATAATATTTGTTTCATATCTGTTATATTCATGTAGGGATCACGTAGTACACATATCGAACCAAGTGATGAAGGGAGCAGAATTGTATCACTCAGTTTTTCGGGACCAGCACATGTTTCATCTTCTACACTATAATTTGGAAGTTTTCTCGAGTTTAAACCAGATACCGGTGTATAAAGATAATTCATATTAGAAAACATTGAAGTTGACATTGTTAATGATGGAGGATCAGAGAAACCTGGAGCAGAGAGTGCTACTGTCATTGCAACGGTTATAAAAAAGGCTGGCAATAATATTTGAGTGGCTAATGCACGCCAATTTCGATAATTGTATGTAAAACGTTTTATGATGATAGCCATTGCCTGTTTCAGATACAAACTTGTTCCAGTGGCACGATTTTGACCTAATAAAGCTAAAAGTTCAAAAATGATAATTTAGGTAAGAAAATTCAAAAAGATATTTTTAATGAAGAAATTCTACAACTAGTTATGAAAATCAAAACTAAAAACACTTATCACACAAATTGGCTTACTATTTGTTTTTATTTCAGATAATTGCGATAACGATTTGGTATCTGTTGTCGTCGGGGATTCAGTCGTAGAATTTTCTGAATTTTGTTCCAATATATCTCTAGAAAGAGATTGATACAATATTCAACGAGAACAGTAATTACTATGTTTATTTTGATACGTACGAAGACGAAGATATCTCCGTATTGTCTGACATATTCCCAGCTGTCGTCGCCGTCTCTGTGGTTAAATCATTCGAAGCTATAGCTAAAATAGAATAAAATGTATAATAACAAGGTAACTGATCGTTCAATCTTCCATCGTACTTGATGTTTGTTTATATTCTTCTGTTATTTTTAGAAATACTTCTTCTAATGATACATCTTTCAAGCCGTAACTTTTTATTGATAAATTCATTAACTTTGAATCTAATACGCTGAAAAATTCTGGAAACATATGTCGATTTTTAAGAGGTAAAACATATTGTAATTCTCTAAATAAAACGCATCGTTCATATTATAGGTAACAAAATAAAACGATCAAATGATTGTACATACCGTCGGGTTTCTTCTTTTAGATACGCATTTACTATTAGTTTCGTAATAAACGATGTTGTGGCATCTTTGCTACACATCCATGGCTCTACAAGAGACTTTCATTTAAAAAAAGATTTAACAATAAAGGTTGAACTTACCATCCTTGACAAGTGTTAAGATATAACCATCTCCAAAGGTATTCTGCAAAAAATATAGCGAAGATATCGAATATGTTTAGAAAAAGTTCATAACAGTGATATTAATTATTTACCTTTAAAAACAACGATGTGCCACAACATTTTAATTGACCATCTAAATAAACAAAGATGCACTTTAGGTTAAAACGATGTTATTTTCATTGAACCACATTTATCAAAGCGAACAAAAAAAAAATAAGTACATAAATATGTCAACTATCAAAGTTAAGGAGTTAACGGCTAATATGTTTGATGTGGTACCCCAGAAAGGATAGATCATTTCAAGTACACAGATACCATCATACTACAGAGTTTTTCTTATCAATGTCGAGCAACACCATTTTTTTCCCTTACTTGATATTATAGCTACGCGATCACCAAGCGTTTCAGCTTCATCCATGTGATGCGATGATAAGAGAATTGTTCGTCCTTGTTTAAGTTTAACTAACAATTCCCATATTGAGCGTCTAGCATACTAAAAATAAAAATAAAGTTTCAAAGATATAACACGTTTAACTTCGACTAATGCTTGATTTCATACCGGATCAACACCTAAAATAAAAAAATAAAATTAGATATTATTAAATAGATACACCGTATATATTTACTAACCAGCTGTTGGTTCGTCTAATATCACAGTTTTAGCATCACCCACAAACGCCCTTTGAAAAAAAAAGAAAAAAAAAATTTATCTATCGAATTCAATTTATAATTCAGTATCCATACATTGCAACAGATAATTTACGTTTCATTCCGCCCGATAATGTAGAAACGATTGCATTTCGTTTTAATGTTAATCCAACATCCATTAACATACTAAAAACAAAGAGAAAATAAAAGATGTTTTCTATTGCATGCGTATAATATTCAATAATTTGAATGACGAATAAATATATTACTTTTCAACCATCTTTTCCATTACATGACTATGAACTTGCTTTAATTTTGAAAAAAATAATAAATGTTCTTCAACGGTCAGTTTATCAAATAGTACATTCTAATTAAAATAAAAAAAAAGTCTAATTAAAACAGCAAAAAACATATTCTTCATCTTACATGTTGAGGACACCATCCAAGATTGGTGCGTATTGTATCCATGTCAACTCTAATATCTTGATCATAAATTGTTGCATAACCACTGCTGGCAGGTATTAAACCCGTGAGTATGGACATTGTTGTTGTTTTACCTGCTCCATTATGTCCCAAAAAGGATAAAATTTGATCTTCAAACAAATTTAATGATAAATTTTGTACTGCAAATTTTTTACGATCATACACTTTTGATAAATTAACAATGCGAACACCAATTTTAAGTTTCGATGTGTTTTCATTTTCAAAATAGTCTGAAATTTAAAAATAATAAGAGATAGTTTTATGGATGAAAATTTACAAATGAAATTTTTGATTTTTATTTCATACTTTGATTACAATTTGGATTGGATATTACAGTATCATCAAACTGATGTTTTATATAATTTCGTGAAAATATTCTTACTAAATATGTTTGTTTAAGTTTCAAGAGCCAATTTGGTTCTGTGTACATTGGACCGTACCAGTAATTTAATGTGAAAGGAAAATACCATTTTTTTGGTATGCCGTATGAACCAGGATACACGTTCTCCACATACCACATGAGAATAAGATGAATGACTGTGTCCAAAAGCATAAACATCACTGTTTCAAAACATGTAAATTTATCACCTTCAACAGGAGACAATCGAATATTGTTAAATTGAATTCCTGTACCTAAACATGAAAACATATTTTATCTTATTATGCTTCATGGAAAAACATTCTCACCAGTGATTTATCTAGTGTGTAGGCCGGTTTCGATTTGCCTACCCGAAAATTATACAGTTGATTTCGTAAAAAAAGACGATGTTCTCTCTCTCTCTCACTTTCACTCTCAAAGTTTTTAGCCAATAGCCCCTCCAAAAATCTCAAGCGCCTACCCGAAAAACGAAACCTAGATAAAACACTGATTCTCACATAGGAGAAACTCAAAAACACTGTTTAACTGTGTCAAATTCGCAATCATATTACCTATATTCTCATAGAAAGCTATATATTTTGAACCCATTCCAAATGCTGATGTTGAAAATAATGACTATAAAATATCAAAAATTTATCAAATAAATATCATTCAAATAATAAATTCATTCAATTTTGAAATGAATTTACATTTAGACTTACACTCATAATTTTTGTCCATCGAGGTATAATATCCTGTGCCAAATCTTCTCTGATAGAAATGTACATACATGGAACATAAGATAATAAATAGATGATACCCGAACAAGCAGCCGCTATTTTTGCTTTAGAATAAAATACACTAATCAAAAATCTAGAAATAATAATAATTAAAAAAAAAGTGAATGAAAAAGTGTATGAAAAGTGTATTTTTTGTAGTCAATGATGATACGTACGCAAAACTAATTGTCGCTAAACTATAAACTTCAAGTATAAGAAATATAAGAAATGGATTTGAATGCATCAAAACTTTTCCATAATGTAATATGAGTGTAACAGCAACCATAACTAATGTTGTTTGTGTAAAAATTGTGATAAACCATGCTACCCAGTGTACTCCATTGCTCAATCCCATTATTTTCATTACCTAATAAAATGACAGTGTTAATTTTTAAAAACAAAAATTTGTCGATATGACTGTTTCTTACTTCTTTAAGACGAACTTCTTTTTCGTAAACAATATGTTGTGTGAGCATTGCAAAAGGATAAAGACATGAAATAATTAAGCAGAGTGGTAATGCATGTTGAATCATTTGTAGAAAACTAAAAAATAACGATAAATTATATGATTTTATTGTTGAACGACAAGTGAGAACTTACTTATCATAAAGATAACAAGGATAAGCCATTTCTTGAAAGAATAATCCAGGCTCTGAAACTGGCCTACCAACTTGAGTGTCAATAATGGCCCGATCAATCACTTCCTATAGTAGATAAATAAAAGTTCGATTTTCTATTTTCACTCGCAGAAAACAATAACTAAAATTATTTACTAATAACAAGCAATTCCAACACCTCTTCTGTTATTGTGACGAACGAAAGTATCTCGTTATCCTGGATTCATAAAACTACGATTTGTATATGAATTTTGTATAGACTTAACTTGAATAAAATATTCAGTGCTCATATAAATGCCAAATGTTCAATCATCTAAATTTCGAATATTATTTCTTATCGATTTAAAAATTATAGCCATTTTACGAGTAATAATGATCGTTTCATGAAAAATAAATAGCCATACCTGTTGTAAATATGAGTAGACAATACTAATATATCTCTGCTATGGGAAACTTGAGAAATCAATGGTCTTTCTCTTTACCATAAATGTGAAATATACTCGTGCGAAAGTACGATAATCATTCAACTATTCATCAAAATTTAATTCGAGTTTTAAATGTAACTGTTAAACTACAAGTCCTTCAAGATTCCTTCATGAAAATTGATGTAACAAAATCAATCGCTTGAAGTTTCTAGGATCCAAAGAAAATTGTCTCTACTATTTATAAATATCCTACTTTTCCGAAGAAAATATGTAGGATGATGTAGACAAATCGAAATATTATTAAAGTATTTTAGTTCAAACAAAGATACAAGCTGATACACTAATCAAATGTCTGTTAATTGAGTATATTGTAAAATTGTGAACCAGAATTAATCACGTTCATATCTACACTTATTTATTCAACTATTTAGTTTCAAAACATGCACGTTTGAGCATCTAACAATTCTGATGTAATATATTGTTTAATTTGTGACTACCGTGTTTTAGTTTTAACTACTACTATGTCCATAAACCCAAATTATTTTGTAATACAACCTGTTACATTACCTGAAATTTCAGACAAAGTTAGACCATTTTTAGTGTACACAATGCTAAAACACCAAAAAATACAAAAAATTGTAAAATTAGTCTGAATCAGGATTTCTGTGCAAAGGATACCCATGATTACTTTTATAGATTGAAATGAAATTTGTGATATGGAGAATTTATATCCGAAAACAATTATTCTATAATATCTAAACTTAATCTTTTATTTTTGCTTCGATTCACATTGTTCACCTCTGCAATAGTGAGCTTCGAAACTTTATGTAAATAATTTACAATCCTGAAAATGTTAGCTCAACAGATATGGCTATTTTTTTTTCCATCAAATAATCATTGTTAATCGTGAAATGGCCATAATTTCTAAAGCAATAAGACATAATACTTGAAACTTATACCATTGATACATTGTAGTTTATGAACAATTGCTTACTTCTTTTGAATTAGACAGCTATCTGCATTTCAGGGAAAGTAAACAGATCACCAAGCCAAATGTAGTGATATGAGAATTCAGTATTTTATTCAAGAGAAACGCATGTAAAATTTCAAATCAATATCCGTCGTAAGTCGATGGAGGCAGAATAATGAGATATACTTGTTCACCGCCGTCAACAGAAGAGATTCGAAAAAAATATACAATGTTTGTGGTTTAATTATGTCACATACGATAGATGGATGAATTTAAGACCTGCTGCTCACATCGTATGAAATGAGTACTTAGGAACTCCACATTTCCGTGTTCTTTCCAGTTCACGTCCGAAAAGAAGCCTGTTATAGATGAAAATGTGAATGATGTAACATTTTAATTCTAGTGAAATTTCTTCGTCTGAGATAATGAAAAAAATCTTGTATGCAGCATCAAAATAGATCGTATTATTAAATTACACATTCTATCTGATTAGTGACGTATTTTGATGAGTATGTCAGAAATAAATTACAAGGTACTTAGAGCACGGACGTCTGTCGCTGATAAACTATCAAAACATCATAATTCAATAACAATCGTCACTTATTTAGAACAAATTCTTCTGTAACCGCAACATCAGAACAACAACGATAACAATGAATCAGTTGGAGATGTGCAATACACAATAATGATCAACCAACGCTTAAATTATTGATAAGAGCTGTTCATTCAATACATACTATTCTTAAAGACAAAGAACGACAAGAATCTTATTTCTGAAAGTTTACCAAAGATAGGAATTTATTATCTGTCGTTAGAAATGATTGATCACATAACATAACATAAGAGATTTTGTTTACTGATAATGCCTAAAACACTCTGTTTGGTACCTTAAATAGGCAAAGTTGAACAGACAAAGCTATAAACTCCAAATATTGCAATGAAATCATCCGTTCTTTGATATTCAATACTATAGAGTTGTCAATATTGTCTCATTGTAGATTGTACGCTGATGTTAACGAATGCTGACGCTTCATTAAAAATTCAAAATGGACGATATGAAATGCCTGTTGAATTAGAAACATCTTCCTCATCATTATTTTCACTTGTGCATATCTACACCACAATCGCTAACAGAACGTTCTTCAATAATGGTGGCTCCAGAAACAAAGCAAAATGAGAATGAGATAACAACATCGACGTTCACCATCCATGAGTTTGGCAAAACAATGACGTAAATTGCACGTATTATTACAGACATGAATGTTACCGAATCAGTATGTATTAGAAAAACAAATTAATGAATTAAAAGAATGCCTGACTAGAAGTTAACTAAATCAACAGTTGATACGTAGAAAACTGCATAAATTGTGAAATTTATGGACAAAAAAAAAGCGATTGAAACAATATCACCGATGGTTAGAATCTCAACAAAATTGATCACCACAAGAGTACGATATTACTTTTCGATTCTTTTTTTAGTGATACAAAAGATTTGAAATCAAAACGAAAATATAAATGTTTATGAGGAAAACCCAGAGCATTAGGATTATAATGATCTGTTTTTAATAAATGACTTTCATAACTCAGCTCTTATCTTTAATTCTTACTAATTGTCGTGTACTTACTTGAACCCAAGAGAAACCAAAGTCATAATAGACAAAGCCATTTTGAGCTGGAGATGGAACCCAAAATCTATCTCTGACACGTTTTGTTGATGGAGTTAAGGAAGCATTTTGTCGAATTTTGTATACGACATGAGGCGGTAATTTTGTATCATTCATATTTACGTTGTTAAACACAACGCTAGCTAATACGGTATAATTCTCATGATATGCTCGTCGAAGAAAATAATTGACTAGATCATTTTCATCTGAAAATCCTCTAAACACATTTAGATTAATGCCTAGAAAAAATAACAACACAAAATCATAAAATTTTTATTTATCAATAATAAAGCCGATTTTAATTTTACCAGAAATCAAGGAAGACCATGTACAAGCAGCTTTATCAATCGCTGATATTTGTTTCAGATAATTTGGTACGGATGGATCACTAATATTTTTTAAAATTTTACTAATATTAGTTAGCTGTGGAATTGGTATAAATGAACCGTAATTAACAATAAAATTTTTCATCTAATCGCAACAATAAAAGAGAACTAATCAAGAGAAATTGATTAAAAACAAACAATATCTTACATGTCGAAGGGATTCAACTTTTTTCTCTGTACCATTAGCGAGAAAATAATTTTTCAAAACTTTTGATACTCTGCCCCATTCATTTGCATATTTTGTAACTGTATCTAATAGGATAAATGTTGAATTGGCCTAGAGTAAAACAGAAAAAAGGAACGGCGTTAATGATTTATGAAAAAGAAAAACTATTTATACTTTTGATATAACGTCATTGATTAAAGTATTATTGGGTGAATATAAAATCTGAGAATTCCCATACAAAACGTAAAACAGTAAGCCCAATTGTCGTTGTTGATTATCACTTATACCAAGTTCAGCTGAGAAGAGAATTTTAATTTAAATTCGTATGTCTATATATTGTCACTTACCCAAATCTGGTGGTTTATCATCTGATGTATCACTGTCTACATTCAAGGCAGCTGCAGACGGTGTTGTGCCGCAGATTGACTCTTGCATAGTTAACCATAATTGATAAAAACCTTTATTTCGCTTTAGTTTATTCATTGCCACAGATTCCTAGAATTAGTTTTTAAAGCATTACTATCATCAACATTATGCAAATTCTAATATCACTTAACTTAATTCAGTAGAAACACTCACTCACTCACCTTCTCCTAATAAAAGTTAGTTACAGTAATGCATTGCGTAGCCTCTATTCTTTTATTGTGAGTAGCTCTGAGATGCTTGTTGCGTATAATCACCTATATAATCTCCCAATCTCTGAATGGTGTGGTTAGAAATTTTGTGGATAGCAGCTGATATCACGCTGATATTCTGAAGCGGTATCTAGAGAATTGTTTATGTTCAGAACAATTTTTGTTCAAATGAATCTCATTTACTGATAGGGCCTAACAATCAAGTGGTTCGTTATTAGACAGAGCAACGAATAATGGATGTGCATGTGTTACTACCATCAATTTTTCGTAACCTGGATCTGCTTCTAGACTGGGACAGATGAATGATTGCTTTCAAAAAAGAAAGATCGTCGAATTGATCGAATGATAAGTGAGACGATATTCGTGTCTGACAGTTTCCACATTTCAAGAAAATAGCTGTGCTGTTTCTAGTGCGAAACCTCAATAAGGCAAGAAACTAATTCCGTATAAATAAATAAAGCCTAAAATAACTAATTCCGTGGACATCAACGTTTCACTATATCAAAAGTAAGTGATCGATGTCTGAAGAAATTCGAAGTGTTAACCCTCCCAGAATAGAAGGCCGTAGTCTTCTACGATGGTTTCGCACATCGCATGTAGGTTCAGTTTTAGATAGCTCTTTCTATTATGAATGGACGAAATATGGTTTAAATGTGAATATATCTTCAGGCTAACTGGGAATGAGATATAATGAATAAAGTGAAGCTGATGAAATGATGAATTTGACGGAAGAATCGATATGTATGAGTGCGTGTGTGTATGTATGTAGAGAAGTGGAACAAGAAACGATTAGTGTCATGAATCTGCGTCAGACAATCATCACATTTAACCTTTCAGCGACGAAACTGCAAAAAGCAAAAAACAGGAAATAAAAAAACTTGAAAAACTTAATGCAAAAGTGTGAATGGAATGATTATATATTAGATGAAGAGTGTTATTATGTGCATTCAGTCATCCTACGCCTCTCCACTGCTCTCGAATATATTATATCCTCCTTTAATTTTGATAAAGAGTGTTTTCATTGAAACAATTTTTTTTAAATTCACTTTTTGAATTCTGCTTGCGCTCCATTTACGCTTATGTAGACATTTTCATCTGTTTTATACTCGTTTTCGACTAAGCACTTACCACATTGCCTGAAAGTGCGATAGATGGACGTAGCGTGGTGGTGGTTGTAGTACTCTGATTACTACTTTGTGTTGAATTATCAACTAAACGGCACGAATTTGTACGAAGGATTTGCGCCAGGCCATAAAGATCGTTTAAGCCTTGCTCGAACAGAGAATATTTCTCTAACTAAATTGAATAAAAAATATCGAAAATTAGTAGTTTTCACTCTTTAAAATCTTTTATAGTTATATATCTCACCTTGTCGATGTAATCATTCAACTGTAATAACATTGCTGATGATTCAAGAAGTCCTAATGCCAACTAAAAAATGAAAATGAAAAACGAATCTTTTAGGTATTATTCTATGCTTCAATTCACTAAAGTTCACTTACAATTTCGCTAATGTGTTGACTTGAAATAGTACTCATCAATAAATTTAAAAGACTTTGATATTGTTCTGGTGTCATTCTACATAAACGTTGTTGTAAATCAGTCTTAAACAAAAAGTTAACTGAAATAAAATGCACAAACTATTAGTTCTTTACTTACCTGATTGATTTTTGATGAATTAATATGAAATAGATCAGTAGTCGAATTACAAAATGCTTTTCTCATTATGCCTATCATGTCTATGTCAGATGATGTTGAGAGTTTTTCCAATAGCTCAGCACGTTTTAAAAAATCATCATTATCATCATCATTAACATCTTTTGGCAATATTTGACGTCGAACACGTTTAGGTGATAATATTGTTTGATGATTAGCAGATAATAAATTATATAACTAAATGAAAAAACATACTTATTTTGTTTAAGCTTTATTTGTGAAAAGAAGAAAAAAGAAAGAATTTCCGTTGAATCAATATAGAACAGCAAAAAGAAAGGAATAGATCCATGACATCATTTTGACTGTTCAACAAGTGAAAATTGCCAGTATAATAGTAAGTAAGAGAGACACACTTAATGCATGTAGTCAAAGAATAATAGAGTCAGATACTTGTTAATGTGAGCTAAGAAATGTTATTAGAAGATTGGTTTGTCATTGTTTAAAGGATTTTAAATCGTCTGATACACAGTCTTGTTGGTTAGTGACACTCTGGAATGTCAAAGAAACTGTTGCAAAACTCATCAGAAGCTATCCTTTAGTTGATCGTTTATTTCACACGCAGATTAATTCAAAAGTTAGATACAATTATTCACACTTCGATATCTATTCAAAAAATAGATACATTCTGTATCATACTTCTCGTTTATTATTCTGTTTTGACTGAAAATACATTTAAAAATTGTTTTTATTATTACTTCACGATGGTTATACTTGCCTCAACTGGATTAATTGTTAATGAAATCAAAGACTGAGCATCAGTTAACGAGTAATTTAATTGTTCAGTTAGAAAAGGATAAAATATTGATAAATTTTGAAATATATGACTCGTTAAATTTGACAATGTGTCATAGATGAATGCTGGTCGATCGATCATTGTCTCGTAAATATCGGGCAAAGAATCAATATCATTAACAGAAAAATCTTTTGTAAAAAATGGATTTGTACGAGTAATTCGATCAATTGTGATTAAAATATTTGTTGAGCTAAAGAAAAATGGGAAAAGATAACAAAATGATCATATACAGAGTAGTGGAAATCGTACCTCCCATTTGGATAAATGCTAAAGCCTGAAATGACAATAAATAATTAAATAAATGAGTTAAATATTCATTTATTTTACTATTAACTCACCATTTTCATCGCTTGGGAACGATTTTGGACAAAAACTTTGCATTACCGAAAGAATACCAGATGATGGTAGTGGTCGTGGACGATAGGCATAATCAAGATTATCAGCTGAGTAATTCGTTTCACGAGTAAAAACGGCTGGTTGTGTATGACGAATACCCGTCATAACTAAAAACAACACCAGTGGAATAAATAATTCAAAAATAAGAACAACCTGAAGAAGAAGAAAAAAATTCCTGTAAAAATATAGATTAGATTACGAAATATTTTTTCCGCTTACTGGACTACGTTTCTTCAATATATAATTTTTCCATAGCAACACTCTGAGTTGATGAAAAAAAATTACTGTCATGGAAAAAATAATTAATAGTGGAATTAAGAAATTAAATTAAAAAATATAGAGAACTCAGCATCTGCAACAAAGAACATTTTTAAAGAATATATAAAACAGAGGATGATTAACGTATTAAAAACAGAAAATACTTAAAGATATGATGTAGTATTCAATTAATCCTAACAAAAGAAATAGTAATTGACTATGTTCATGTAGCAAAAAATAATTACAAAAGGAATAGAAAAAATAATGTCGAAAAGATTACATAAAAGATTGAACAGTAAATTATACACTGAATGTTGTATTATTCGATGCTTGTGCTGTTAGTTCATGATCCGGTGAAGTCGTAAACGATTGCAATGTTCCCGGTCGATTTAATCCGGATTTAAATTGCGTTACACTAATTTCAACAAATTGTTTGTAAACACTAAAACAAACCGATAATTATTAACGTAGCTATACAATAATAAATAGAGATAGACACTTACTTTAACAACGATGGATGAATGTTTTTCTTCAGATTCTCATTTGCTTGATCTAGTGCATTCAATTCCATCAGGCTACCTTCACTTTCTGTAAAGTCCTATAAAGCACAAACGAATGAACGATAACAAAGTCAAATTGCGAGAAAAATCTCACTTTAAGTGTACAGTATGATCATGTGACAAAAATTTTGCCGTTTACAACGTAGTCTACCATTCGAAAAGTATTTTTCTCCTAAAAGATTCATTTGTGAACGACAAAAATTGATCACACGGGTGAGTGAATTGCATAGTCATTGTGCCGATAAGGGTTTACTCAATATTTCACTTATAAAATCCGTTCAACTAAACAGAATTCAATAATTTTCTTTTTGTTTTGGTTGCTTTTTTTTTGTCGTTTCGGAGACATTCGAAAAATACACCATTTTAGTATCATCTGTCTGCGAAGCCTGTTTCTTTTTAAAAATAAATATTCAAATAAATTTACTTTCCAAATTATATCAATTTGTAGCTCAGATTCCGGGCTTTCAAAATATCTAAAATGATCTACAACATTAAAATGGTCATATCTTGATCAAGACTTGATTTAATCTCACACATTATATACCGATCGATTCGTGTTCGATAGATGCATCTACTAGTTTATTAGGATGATCAAATATTAATGTCTGTAGCCAAAAAACATTAAAAACCTGAATTAGTGTAAAATTTCAAACTCGTTAACTATTATGACATCTCATGTGTCTAAAATCTGATAGTACCTCCTCCATATAAGAAATCTTGTCAAGTTCTATTCGTTGATTTATCATACAATTGTACTCAAAGTAATATGACGACTTTTTATTCAAAAAATGTGAAATAGTAGTCAACTAATCCTTATGGTAATGGTGTTTTTGAAAAACGTGTATCCAGATGTTGACAAAATACTGTATTCATATCCATTCGACATAGGTGCCTCGAATGTACAACTCCGATTTTTTTCATCTACGACTTTATTTTTTCGACTCCTTTTTCTCAGATGATACGGTACAATGTTTATGCAATTCGCTCAGGTAAGTGAGTATGAAAAGTGCACAGTGCCTATGAAAAATACTGGAAGGGCTTCTTCTATCAATCATTTATTTCGGTAACTACAAGTGCGATCTAAACCAATGATGACCATGTCTAACGAGGAATGATCCCCAACTGATAAATCGCTTTTTCAACGAAACCGACTGGACTATAGGTAGTCGACGATGCTGATTCCGAATACCACCATGAATGCTGCCGCT